>NW_020868916.1:256176-266176 GCF_003789085.1 Penaeus vannamei
TCTTGTTTAATTGCTGCTCCTGAAATTCCCTCCTTTATTCGACTTTAATTTGTATCACTATCATTACCTCCTCTTACTAATATGATTAATCTATTATTTCTAAAACCAGTCTCGTGTAATTCGTAATTAGTGTTCTAAAAACGTAAATGTTCATCACTTCCAACAATCCTTTATTACAATTTTCGACAATTTCTCTGGCAAACTCATACCTCATTAACGACATTCGCTCCAAGTTGCCTCATGAGGAGCAGCGACGCGAGGGGAGGGAAGGGCCTCATATTTTCCGCTTTATTTACTCCTCCGACGGTGGATGAGGCGGCGGGACAGTTTTCGAACTCGATCGGGGATTCCTTTGTTTCTTCCGCAAAACTTTGGCCGCTTGACCCTCCCTCTCTCGCTCTCTCTGCGGGCGGAGGGAGAGGGAGGAGGGAGAGGGAGGGAGGGGAGAGGGAGAGGAGAGGGGGAGGGAGGAGGGAGGGAGGGAGGGAGGGAGGGAGGGGAGGGAGGGAGGGAGGGGAGGGAGGGGGAGGGGAGGGAGGAGGGAGGAGGGAGGGAGGGAGGGAGAGAGAGGAGAGAGAGAGAGGAGAGAGAGGAGAGGAGAGAGGAGAGAGAGAGGAGAGAGGGAAAGAGAGAGAGAGGAGAGAGAGAAAGAGAGAGAGAGGAGAGAGGGAAAGAGAGAGAGAGAGGGAGCTCTTGTGTGTTAGTTCAGCTTGTCACCGAATCAATCTTTGTTGGAAAATAGTGCCGTTTCCCTCACCGCTCGCTTCGCCTGCCCTCGCATCACTGGTGGCTCGGGTGTCCTTGAAGTGAAGCCTTTCAGGAGCAGATTATCACATCATTTCAGCGTTTCCATAATGAACGCCCGGCCTATTATGTTTACCGACTATTTGCGGAGTTGTATCAGTTACATCTCTCGCGGTGGGTACGACCCGCCGTCGCGCCGCAGAGAGGGGGGCGCTTCCGTGTTGCCTCATGATAAGCGTATGAGCGAGAGCGCACTTGGGCCGCGCTCGATGGCCCATCCGCGTGATAACAAGGCGCCGCGACCAGGGTTTGTGGGCCAGGAGCGCCGTCGGGCCGCTTTCCCCGAGGCGCTAGGCCGCTGAGGGACGGCAGGTGGCACAGCGATCGAGCCGACAACGATGCCACGGCTGGAATATTCCGGGTCCAGCGCCCCCCTTGGCCCCGAGCCAGCACTCGCCGCTGAAAAGGCGGAAACAAGGTCAGTATATTGAAGGACGGCGGAGTGACCTAACGCCAGCGGGTCGGCCGGATATATTGTGCCTCGAACGCGCAAAGAAAAACACAGACTTTTCGCGAGGGGATTAAGGCGCGAAAACTCGACGGCAGGATGCAGTTCCAGCGAAACCGGAGGCGCGAAAAAAAAAGTTTTCCTCGGACAATCCTCGCATGGAAATTCATACATATTTTTTTCTATCCCTCTCCACACGAATTGTGATATAGACTGGAGTCGTGATTGTATTGTCAAACCTTTCAGGAAATTCTCTCGAAGTAGCGTGGAATGCGGCAGATGCGCAGAATGTGACCAGCTGATAATAACAGGGTGTGAACTCGCTCTGCTGGAGGATCTGTGTCCTACTTAATATAAAATGGAAGCGCTTGCAACTGCCACCGCTCTGCACTTGCAATATTAATGCAAAACTATTTTAGTTCGAAAGAAATATTGTCAATGCTCAGGGGCTCTTTATATATCTATTAACGATACGATGGCCATTGATACTGCAATCGTCCTATATTGCAATAGTAATAACAGTCATGATGATACTTTGTACAGTGTGAAAGGCATAACAGTGATAGACGTAACAACAGTGGAGAATAGCAGCTTCAGTTAAACACAATAATAATTATTGCAATAATAACCATGCCGATTAGATGTTGATGATAATACTGGTGATAAGGTTGTATTTGTTTTATGATAAATGACCTCCACTTTCCCCTTTCAATAAAACATACTCCCCCAACAGCAATTAATAGTACTGCAACTATTACTAATATTGATCCTACAACTAATACATCTGCTACAACACGTACTACTAGTGCTATACTACTACTACTACTGCCACTAACATTAATATTACTACTACTAATATTCCTACTACTATTACTACTACTACTTTTACTACTACTACTATTACTACTACTACTACTACTATTGCTACTACTACTACTACTACCACTAATATCATCACTGCAACTACTATTCATTTTATTAATACTGGTGGTGATTATAAAATCATTAGTAATAGGGATAATATCAGTGAAAATGATAACGATGATAATTACAATATTGCGTAAGGTTATGCCAATGTTTATGATAGCAATGATGAAAAGAATGATAATGACAACAGGCAATTATGCATATAGCAGTGATAAGAGACATGATAGTAATTATGATAATGAAAATGATAAAATGATGGTTATGATTTATATACAGAGAGAGAGAGAAAAGAGATTAAGAGAGAAACAGACAAAGAGAGAAAGAAAAAGAATCACACCTGTACAAGATATTCCATAACGCCGTATGTGCCTCGGACACCCAACGGCGCCCACGTGAATCCCTTCGGCGAGGGCGTTCGTCAGCGCCCGCACTCGAAGACCAGAGGCCAGCGCCCAGCGAGATGATCACTCCCGCATAGAACATTGCTCCCGGGATAGCGCGCCTAATAATCTTACTAATAAGGCAGAAAACTGCTTGTCTCTTGGCGAACGGAAGAAGAGGGCCCTGCGCTTCGGCTTGGAGCGGTGGTTCGGTCTGCCCGGTTCAAGTGAGCAGGTTTGAAGGGCCGGGGAAGGATAGCTGCTGATGGTTTGATGCCTGGATGAGGTGTTTTGTATTCTGCGTCCGGTTTCTCCACCCTCCCCTCTACCCCTCCCCTCCTTCTCTCCGTGGTGACTAGGTGGAATACTTTGCCGACGACGTAGTTATGCGAGTGGCTTCGAGGAGGAGTGGGACAAGTGGGGCGGGTGGTTTGTAACGAGGGCAGCGGGGTTTATTATGTTATTCTATTAAATATGTAACGGCAGCGCGCAATGGGGCTTAAGAACTGCAGGTGCAGCCCCCTAGTAACCAAGACGGAAGTAATTTTGCAGCCGTTTTACCGAGGTGGGGCAGTGAACACATATTTGCGGATCGTCGGCCTTCAGTGATATTTGAAGCGCGAAAATGTACTGTTCCGCGAAATCCTACTCTCTTTCTCTTAGGTTTGATCACCACTCGCGATCAAATTCCCCGTCGCTCCTGGTTATGGATTTGTGGTCGCAGCTCGAGCACACGAAATGAGACATAACTATTGAACAGAGAGATACGGGATTTTCTGATAGCCCGTTATAAGCCTGGCAAGCGAGCGGCGCGGAAAAGGAATTTTGCTCTAAGTAAAGGGGATCAGTGGGACACAAACGATGTTTAGAGCTCTACCTCCTATTACAACCTCCGAAAGGAGAATCTTTCCAGAATAACCAAATTCATCGCTTTTCATACTCGGGCTAATCTAATTTCTTTCTTTAACAATTCTCTTTCGTAATTGAATACCTATAGTAAGAAACAACCTCGCATCGATCGCCGCTATACCAAAAGAATCCTTGTGCAAAGAAAAAGGCTACTGTGCCACTAGTGAAAGAAAAGACATGAAGCGAATATAGGAATTCTGAACCACAAAGTTTCTAAATAGCTGCTACACATGATGCAAATAATCTAACCTGATTAATAGCAAAAAGTTGAAGTTTTTTAAAGTCGTCGCTCGCTCCATGAACATGCCTCTTATCCATGACTCTATTTTTTGTGAACCTGATAAATAAGTTCATGAGCAATTAAAAAATAAGGTATGGATGACCGGGACCAGCCCTCTGTACGGAATCAGGCGCAAGTGTGTATCCGCACACCGTTATGGTCTCTAACAAAGCACACCTTGTCTGGGCAGAGATCGTGCCGCTGACAATGCCTCACGTCAAATGATCCCGGGATGCTGCCACGGAGTAACTAAGGGAGGGAAATTGGTGAAACGTTCCAAACGTGAAGAGGAGAGAGAGAGAGGGAGAGAGGGAGCGAATCGAGTTTTCTCGAAATCAGATAACTATCTGCGAACCTCAACAGATAGAGGACGAGGAAGACCGCGAGAGAGAACGGCTTAGATGAATAAGACAATCGGCGGCACGGACGAGAAACTAAGTGAAAATGAAGGAAGTCTAATGTACAAGAAATGTTTGATAAGCCGAAACTAAAACAAAGAGAACACTAGTAAATCATGAAAACCATGCCCGTAAATAAGATAAGTCCTACTCCAGGGTCATAACAACATTAAACACAAATCGTTCACCTCGCTCTACTACAAAATCTAGTATCCAGCAGCTTCGCGCAGTCTTGAAAGAGAGACGAAAACTTAGCATAAAGATTTAAGAAGCAATGAGAGAGATCTTAGAGAATGATTAATAAATGAAAGACAACGGACGGAGAGGAACGAGAGCGATGAGCACTTCGAAGCATTCTGCGAAATCAGGGGCATATGAGTGGACCGACCAAAAAAAGATTGAGTCAACTGTTACAGTGAATAAAAGACCATTGAAGGAAGAGTGGAAGCAACCATACTAAACGCTCTGTGATAGCTACCCATATCTCATATAGGAGCAGGGGGGACACCCAACAAGGAGAAAGTGAAGAAAGGATGAAATAAGATTGCTGGCAGGATCGATAAGGATGAAAAGAGACGAGTTTAAGGGAGACCAGGTTGGAGTGAAAGATGAGAGAAGATAGTTAATAGCAGTAGTATAGACGAAGAAGATGAGAGGTGAAGGGAAGAAGAGAGAGAAGCAAGAGAGGAGAGGAGGGCCATGAGAGAGAGCGAGAGAGAGAGAGAGATAACAGGGAAGATCGATGAAGTCCAAAGAGATGAAGAGAGATCGAATAGAAGGAGAGATGAAGAAGAGATAGACGTCGAGAGAATGAGACGAGGAAAGAGGGAAGAGAAAAGAATAAGAAGCTAGAAGGGAAGAGATGATGAGAGGAGAGGGGGCTGAAAGGCAGAATGCAAAAGAGAAAAAAAACAGACTCGAGGAAGAGGGGAGAAGTAAAAAAACAAAACGTACAGAATATAAAAGCGCAACAAATAGATATAGATAAAGAAAGAAACCTCCCCAGAAAAGAACGCAAGCAACGAGAGACACAGAAGACCGGAACGAAAAAGTGAGAACAAAAAAAGAGAAACAAAAAGGAAATTAAAAACATTTCCTTCTCTCATTCTCCCGGAAGCAATGTCCGTGAGGGGCTTACTCCGGGCACGGCTGAAATACGGGCTAAATCGTACAAACATTGCCAACTCGCGAATAGAAGGCCTGGCGGACAATCACGTGACGCTCAGGGGGATATATCGTTGCACTTGTCAGCTGGATGGACCAGAGGATTTTAGTGTGGGATGGTGAGAACATATCAGAGTCGCAGGAAACGTCGCACATTTGGAAATGAAAGGAATTTGGGAAAAGGGAATACATATATTATAAATTTCTTGAAAAGAAGACTGCATGAAGCAGTTGGTAGATATGCGAGGGCGACCGCACGCAGGAATAGATGGCAGGATACAGGAATATTAAAATTGGAAAGGTAGTATGTAGGGGGACTCATGGGGAAGTAGAACAAAGAGGATATAAAGGCGCGAAGTGGTGAAGAGGAACTGAAAGTAAAGGGAGGAAAGAGGGCAAGAGAGATACGAGAGAGAAGAGAGAAGACGAGGACTGGAGAAGGAGTGGACGTCGGATTGACCTCTCGAGATTAATGAGAGAGAATGATAAATACTATAACTGAGAGAGTAAGTAAGGATTGTATTATAGATATATCTGATAGAGATTGAGAAGATATCAAAGAGTTAGGAGAGACAAGTGACGATGAGAAAGTAAATATAGGGAGAGAATGAGATAACGACGAGAGGATGAGGGAAGAAATTGAGTAGAAAGGTACTAGATTAGAGAGAGAGAGAGGGTAACGCCAATATATAGATAGATAGATACATAGGAATAGAGTTAGAAGACGAGTAGAAGAAAATTGATAGAGGATAGGGCATAGATGCACGAAGAGAGAAGAGATGAGAACGATGAGAGAGGTAGACGATAATAACAAAGAGGAAAGTGCACTACATAATAATAGTGAGAGGTTAAGAGAGGTAAGGAGAAGAGAGGAGAGAGAGAGAGAGCGACGAGAAAGAGAAAAACGAATCGCGTACTCGCACAGACAAATTCACATCACACAACATCACACACAACATTATTCGCAGAGAAAATGAAGACAAGAAAATCACACAGTAGCTAGAATGCCAAAAAAGGAAAGAGAGCCGCCTCGCAGCAAAAATGTACTCTGGACTGAGGAGAGTGTGCAGTGCAAAGAAAAAGAAGAGAGAAACGAAAAGAGAAGAGAGTGTGAATGAGGAATCGTTAAAATTCAGGAATTATCCTAATTTCAGGATTGTGCCCTTCCTCGTTCTCTTCTCCCTCTTCCCTATTCCTGCCCTACCTTCTCCTACTTTACCACTTCCCTATCATTGGCCTACTTCTCTCCCCTCTCTCCCCATCCTCGCTCGTCGTCTCCCCTTCCCTCACCCTGCTCCCACTCCCCCCTCTCCCTCCCGCTCTCCTCCTCCTAAACTGCCCCAACCTCCATTCCACCCCTCCCTAGACACTAAGACCATGTCCACTATCGCGTGGGCCCCACCCCCCCCCCTTCACAAAATCCATCATGGTAGGCCTGGCTTTCTCTCTGAGAGACAAAAGATTAGCATTAAGAAAGAAATAGAGACCAACTTCGGTGGTTTAAACTACCCAGATGGAAAGAAGGAATACCTGCATATGCCTCGGCGCCAATGTGGTTACAACCAGCACCCAGCGGATCCGCCCAGCGAGAGAGGACTAACATGTCCTGCGAACCAGCGCGGTAAAATAAGGAAGGAAATGGTGACTAAATAAGTGAAAATAGAAGGGGGAGGAGGAACGGGTGGAACTGCATTGGACAAAAGAAGTCGTAAGACATACGAAAAGAGAGAAACAGACAGTGAATGAGCGAATGAATAAGTTAGAGGCGCTGTAGAGAAGAAGGGAAGTACTGGAGGTGCTTCTCTCTACTGGTAGGAGTGAGGAGGTGTGAGTGAGAAGGGAGAGATGGAAAACGGATGATAAAGTATGGAGGGTAAGAGATAGAGAAGAACAGGAGTGAGAGGAGGGAGAAAGAGAAAGAAACCAAGTGAAGAAGAAGGAAAAAAGGAAAAAGAAGAGGAAAAAATAAAGAAAAAAATGGTGGACGAGGGAAAAACGCAGGTAGAACTGAGAGAGGAAATGGAAAAGGTAAGATAGTAGACGTTGATACAGTAATAAAAAGGATAAATTAATAGAGTAATTGTAATAGATAATATTGGAGAGCGATTAGATATAGAAAAAATATTAAGTAATAATAAAACAACAAAGTTGACATAAGTAATACATGATTACGTAAAATAATATGTATAATTGTTGTATTTTGATGTAATTCGAAAGAAATAGATACATATCTCGTCTCATAACATGATGTAGGTTGTAATACATATATAAATCAATGTTATGCCCAAATGGAAGAAAACGAAAGTAAGTAATACAAGTATAAAAGATCAATGGTTATATACAAAAGAATATATAAAAGTAGGTTCACATTATAGCTACAACTCCGTGAGCGGCGATTGTCGCATGGTGGCTTATCAGTAAATTATAATTTAGTTCAAATACCTTTGTCTACCTTTCTGTGTAGTGAAAGATACCATAGCGCCAAAATATGTCGAGTGATAGTAAATATTGTATATTAATATTAATTTGAGTATGGATTTTTAAAAAGTAAACTTATCTAAATTAGATAAAAATAATTTGGGTTTATATTAATCTATTATTTTAACTCAATAATCGTTCGTCATCCACTTATCAATACTTATCGCATTTATTAATTATATCATGATCACCATGGAAAAATAAATCATCTAATTGTAACTATTAATGCAATTTAGTCCTATCATCGTCATATGCTTGTCACACTTTCTAAAATTACCCATCAGTCATTATTTTCTTTGTATTCACCCATCACTCTCATCACCTATCATCGATAATGACGAAGACAGAAGAGTTAGATCGTGGCATGGGAGATTGCATCATCCTTTCACCATTTCAAGTGTTTAACACAATCGCCGCCCACCCACTAACGGCTTGAAGAAGAACAACCAGACCAAAGAACGAACGAGAGGGGAGCCACGAACAACAGACAACGCGCAGCTAATAACAAACAGACAATAGACCGCAGAAGAAGTACGAAGAGAGAGAGAGAGTAGAGAAGAGAGAAGAGACAAAGAGGAGAAGGAGACGATGGACCGAGAGAAAGGAAGAGAGAGAGATAAAGAGGGAGGAGCAATGAGAGAGAGAAAGAGAAGATGAAGCGATGAAGAGTGACGATTGAGATGGAAGAAAGAGAGAGGAGAAGAAAAGAGAGGAAGAGTAGTAGGGCAACTAAGGAGAAAAGAGAAGACAGAAAAATAGAAAGAGAAAAGAGAAGAAAGAAGGAGACGAGAGACGACGAGCAGAGAGAAGAATGAGAAGAACTGCCAACTCACAGAAAACGAGAGAGTACAAAAAGAGGAGAGTGAGCGGAGACAAGGAGATAAGAAAAGAGAGAGAGAGAGAGAAGAGGAGAAGAGAGACGAGAGGAGAGAGAGAAAGAGAGAGAGAGAGAGAGAGAGAGAGAGAGAGAACGAAGAGAGAAGATATGAAAAGAGACGAGGAGAGAAGAGAGAGAGAGAAGAGAGAAGAGATAGATAGATAGATAGATAGAGAGAGAGAGAGTGTGTGTGTTACAACGATTATTACTAATCCCATTATTGCAACCAGCATCAATATATCAACTATCGGGTCACCAAACAGCCCAACGGCCTATCACTAATAACCAGCAGTTCTCTTTTCCTGTTGCCGTTGCCTGTGTTCCTACGGGATTCCTCTTGGGAGATACACCAGCTTAGAGTGTAATTAAGTATTTGTATTTCACTGCGCAATCCTTCATCCTGCTCGACACCCCATTGACTGAGCTGACCTTCGGATTAGGAACAAACCCGCGGCTGACTTCGACAAGTTGATAAATATTAAATAACAAATGGCTGCTGGTAACTTTACTGCTGTTTCTTCTGCTGGTGCTGCGATCGCTCTTATTCGTAGTAGTATGATGACGAAGATGATGATGATGATAATAGGAATCGTAATAATTAAAGTCATAATGAAGATCACGATGATGATGATAATGATAATGATGTACGTTACGGTAATGATGAATATAGTGATATTCATAGTAATGATATTATTGATAAATGACAATAATAATAAATATAATAATAATAATAATAATAATAATAATGTTCATGATAATAATAATAATAATGATAATAATAGTAAATATATAATAGTAATAGATAAATAATAATGATGATATTAATAATAATAGTGATAATGATAGTAACAATGATGATAATTAACAATATCAATAATAATGAAAATATTAATAATAGCAGTGATACTTATATTGTACAAGAAATCAATGATAATAGCAGTAATGATAATAATGACCATAATACCAATAACGGCAGTGAACGAACAGATGAATAAATAAGCTACAATGAAAACAATAATACCAAACGAGGCACCAAGACCCCCTCCTCCTCCTCCTCTCCTCTCCTCCTCCTCCTCCTCCTCCTCCTCCTCCCTCCCTCCTCCTCCTCCTCCTCCGGCCGGAGCAAAAAGGTCGGGCGGAGGCAATATGGAGTCTCCGAGGCCGCTTAGCTCCTAATCCTCAGGGCAAACATACCCGGCCGTGAATCAGAAGCTCCGGAAGGAATCTTTGTGGCCGGATTAGCATAAAGTAGCGTTGAAAGGGGGAAGGAAGGAAGGAAGGGAGGGAGGGGGAAAAGGAAGGAAGGAGGGAAGGAAGGAGGAGGGAAGGAAGGGA
>NW_020868916.1:276176-278676 GCF_003789085.1 Penaeus vannamei
CGAATGAAATTTTGGATGTCCGCTCTGGCACCCTCCCGCCCTGTTTTGGCCGTGGGTTGGTTGCGCTGCGTCTCTGGTGCCAGATGCTCGGTTATTACGTTTCTGCGAGGGTTCGTAAGTGCCCGATAGTTAAGAAAACGGAGTTCCGAGCGTAAATAAGAGTTACAGGGCCAAAGTACTTGGCAGGAACTGGGATACCCGTCGGTAGAGAAAGGGTTGAAGAGATAGCATAAGATTTTGCGCTTATGCACGTGTCTAATACGGGACACAAGCAAGACACGACATGCCAGTCTATCTTCTAAAAGAAAATCTCTGATCAACACCCCCCCCCACCTCCTCTCGCCCGCCATCATCGTTTCATTAGGCGCTGAAGGACGCCAACAGCAGACGCTTTTGTTTTCGAAAATATGTCAGGCTGCGAGGAAGAGGGGCACCCGCGCGTTAGGTTAACAACAAGGAAATACATAATTCAGACATGCAAATGCAACAGCTCCCCTCCTCCTCCTCCTCTCCTCCTCCTGCAGCCTCTCTCCTTGCCACTTCACAGCAACAATTATTCAGTTCGCCTTTTAGTCAAGAAAGTCGGTCAGCAGAAGGACTTGGCTGATTCCCAAGACAGTCCGGACTCTTGACTGGCGGATCATCCAGTCTCATAAATGCAGGAGTGACTGGAGAAAAGCGATTAGATTCTGTTGGTCGCGTTGAATCTGCGTCTTGAGGGCCACGTGGCTTTGTTTACATTCCGGTCGGCAGAACAGCTGATGACGAATTTGTAGAAGTATTGTGTTATGTAAAGAAGGGATTTCATATTTCTGGAAGATCTTGGATAAGTGAGGCATTCCGTAAGTGAAGATACTAGATAAGTAAAACGTGCCATAAGTGCTTAATTAATAATTCATGTACTACTCTCATACATTTATTTATTCAGACACGCATGCATAAATACATGAAGTTTTTTTTCCATACATACAATCATAAGCATACGATTTTATATACATACGTTGATGCATATATGCGTGCGGTTTTGATATATACATCACACACGAACAGTTTTCATACGTAAAATGTGTACATACATATATGAGGTAACTTTGATGCACACATATATTTATTATTTTCATCCAAACATTGGTACATACATGATTGCAAACACCAATGCAAACATTATATACAAGCAGTTTTCATGAATACAATCATACATATATATACACAGTCTTTATTCACCCATACTAAACATGCGTGCAGCTTTCATACAGGCATACATACATGTACAGGACGTGTTTACTACATACTTCGATCCATACTTATGTACAATTTTAATTCATTGATATACATAAACAGGGAATTTTTATCCCTACATAAATGTACTCATCAATTTCCCACATACACAAGCAAGAAAACACCTTTCATACAACCATTCACACTCGCGTACACTTTTAATGGTATTCAAAATTAAACTAATAATGATGTTAGTTCGCAAATGAGCTTCAGTCTGTCATCGTTAGAGAGGTCTTGTTAAAATTTGCATACACAAAATATCAAATGCCAAGAGAGATTTTAAAATTGCATGTTCTAATCAAATTATCTGTTTACACACTCAAGTGACGAAAGTTGCGCGGGATGAAAGTAAAAGGAAAAAAGGAATTATTTTGTTTTCTTAAATCATCAGAAGCTAACACTGGATGCTGAGGATGAGCGGAACAAACTGGATTTTCTTTTTATTTGACATTTTCTCATACAGACATACTGACACACACAAAGGAGAAGCACTTGATTGCACAACATGTGGGTGTATTTACGTGTATGAATCATACATAACTATGACTATCTATCTGTCTATCATTTTAGCTGTATATCTATCTATCTATCTATCTATCTGTCTGTCTATTTATCTATCTATATATTATAGCTCTTATCTATCTGTCTATCTACTATGGCTCTCTATTTATCTATATTTTTCATTCGCTTACCCTCCCATCTGTCTATCTATCCACTGTCACCCTATCTGTCTGTCCATCTATCAACTTATCTGCATATCTATCTTTCTTTCTAGGGAGGGGTAAGGGTTGTGGTCAAGGGGGTGAGGATGTGGTGGTGGTGGTGTAGAGGGCATGGGGGAGGGAATCTGTGGTTGGGTGTGTTGGGTGTGGTGGTTTTATGTTAGTAAGGGTTGGGGGGAGGTGTGGTTGTAGTTATGTGTGGGGGGAGGGGGGTTGGTGGTATGGGGAGAGAGGGGAGAGGGGGGGGAGGGTGTATTGGGTTGGTGGGGGGAGAGGAAGGGTGGGGGGGAGGCATGGGGGGAGGGTGTGGTGGGTGGGGGCGAAGGGGAGAGGGGGAGGGTTGTGGTGCGTGGGGGTAGGGCAAGGGAGAGAGGGGAGAGGGGGGGAGGTGGTGGTGGTGTGGGGGGGGGGGAGGGGGGAGGGTGGGTGGTGGTGTGTGTGGGGGAGAGGGAGGGTGTTGAGGGTGTGGGTGGTGGTGTGGTGAGGGAGGGTGTGGTGGG
>NW_020868916.1:286176-288676 GCF_003789085.1 Penaeus vannamei
AGAGGCTAGGGAGGGTCGCTGCCGTACGTCTGGCGGCGGTGCGTGGCGGCGGGAAGGGCTAAGCTTATCGTTCGTTTTGGGTTTAGCGGGATCGAGCTGATATATGTTGCAGTTGCTGACAAGTGGCATCAAAGGAGCAACTCGGTCTCGCCAAACGTTGCATAAGAACAGGTTAATTAGATGCCAAATATAGCGGTCCATGATTTTATAATGTGTCGGAATTAACGTGCGCGAGGCAGCTATCTCGTCCTAATAAAATCAAGTGACAATGGTATCTTGAAATTTACATTCATTAAAATTCTTTAAAAAACAAATAGGCAAATAAAAATTGCAGGAAGACTATTATTTCAGATATTAAAAAAAAAGAAACCGACTTAGTAAGATACAATTGAACTAGACCCTTTGCCCGTCCCACGAAGGCAGAAGCGAAATCTGAATGAACATAAAATCTCACATATTCCTTTGGAAAACTTCAAATATTACCCTTAGACTCGAGACTTCAATCGACCAATTTACTCTTCGACGGAGCGCGTTGCCTTGAACTTCTCGGCTCATTCCAGTTCACGCAAACATCACTCAGTCTTGTAACTTTTTTTTAATGCATCTTGCAACGACAAACAGAATTATCTGTAAAGGTTTTGTAATATTAAGCTGTGCAGGTTTAATCATTTAGCAATAAGCTGCATGTGGCTTATACATTTTGCAATAATAGGCTATACACACACACACATACACATATATTTATATTACAAATCTTATTATAGTAAGCCTTATACCTTTAAATCCTTAGCCATTTTTTTTTTTTTTACAATAATACGTATTTTACCAAAGAAATTTCGTTAAAAAATATAACGCCAAACGCACGAAGTATTCCAAAACAAGATATCAAACATTATGACTTTAATTCCCGATTCTAATGAAATCATTGGCTCTTTTTCCACGCAAGACCAAATAAGGCATCGATATTAATAGCCCATTGTTAAATAAAGTAGCCATCATGGACTTATTAGAAGCAGAGGATGTAAAGAAGATATTGGCTCATTGCTGTAATTATTTTCCTCTGTATTTTCCAATCTATTATGACTGGAAATGCCTCGATAATTATCTCGTTATCAGTTGTGTTCTATGTATAAATGACGAGCAGTAACGATAAATGAATCGTCGTTTCCACTGCGACAAATGTAGGAAAAGGTATGAATGAGAATGCATTTAATTTCTTGTGCTGCGAAGATATCCATTCCCATTCATGCCTTTTCTACATAAATCGTCAAATAACGAAAGTCAAATGAGAAGGATTTGGGCATAAATGAGCGAAGAGGACATTGCACAAATCTCTCTCTTAAAATAATAAAGATAAAATAATACAATAATAAAAAAAACAATGAATAAGATCACGCGTCTTTCATTCAGCATCCCAGGCGCCGTCGTCGTCAAAGACATAACTTGCTCTTCTACTTTTCTTCCCAAATTAAATAAATCTTCCTCGAGAGACGTTAATGGCTAATTGCAGCCAAGCCCAACACTGGGACACACTGCCTGCTCTTTCTCCCCGCCCTGATGACCTTCAGCGCTGATCACGAACGAAAGCTGACAATTTTATTGAGCCAACTATAAATTATTAACACCCTCCGCTGCTGCTGGTCCCTCGTCCCCGCCCTCTGCCTCGCCGCTGTCCGTCGCCGCAGCACGTGGAAACCAGGCGCTATCTATCACCGGGAACGCCTATCCGGACGCCATCGAGAGAATAAGACGGCCACTCGCGCCCACGACGACTCGCCTGGAACCATTTTGATTTGCCGGTTTTGTTCGATTTAAGGATCTCGCTGATTGGCCGGTGATGAATGGAGTCACGTCCGAATTATGTTGCGGAGTTTATAGAAAGCTTATTGCAAATACGGAGAGTGATATGTCGGAAGATTATGATACTGTATGACAAACTGATTATCAATAGAATCACGGTAGGAGTATATTTGGGAAGGTAATTGGTAAATGCAACACTAATACGAAGAAAAATATTTAAGGTAATAAAAATTCATGACACACATAAAGAAACTTTCCACACCTAACAAAAAGATACAAAGCAAACCGTGTTCTGTAGGTTAGCTTTTAAACCTACTACCCTTCTATGGTATTGACATAGGCCTACAATAAACAGGCGAGGCAGAGAGAGGTACCAGGCGAGGGTCCCGTGGTCATGTCAATTCCCGATACCACGAGAAACCACATCGGAGGAAGTGGACAGCGGTGACTGATAGGCCTGATGGCAGAGGAACGGTAGAAAGTGTGAAGGAAAGAATTGTGGCGACGACGCCCGGGCTCTCCAGCGCGGTGGGTTCTTTAGTGCCCGAAGGCGGATGTGAAGGGCTTTGCTTACCCTACGGTACAGTGCACTGTATTCATGTATATATATATATATATATATATATATTATATATATATATATTATATATATAATATATATATAACAACACACACATATATGTTTATATATGTGTATATA
>NW_020868916.1:303676-306176 GCF_003789085.1 Penaeus vannamei
CATTAGCATCTATGCCTACGGATATACCAACTGAGTCATTTAGTATAATTGAAAGTGACTATTGGTACGGCTGCCGAGGGTGTCCTGCGCATGCGCGGTGAAACAAACAAGATGGCGTAGTGTCATGTCATGGTACGACATGACACTGCGCTCAATTAGGTTAGGTCAGGTCAGGTTAGGGTAGGTTAGATTTGGTTAGCTAAGGTTAGGTTAGGTTAAGCTAGATTTGGTTAGGTTGGGTTAGGTTTGAAATGACATTCGATTAAATTAGGCTAGATTGGGTTAGGTTAGGTTAGGTTGGAAATAACGTTTAGTTACGTTAGGTTACGTTAGATTTGGTTAGGTTAGGTTAGATTAGATTAGATTTGGTTAGGTTTGGTTTGGTTAGATTTGGTTAGAGGTTTAGATTAGTTAGATTTGTTAGATTTGGTTAGGTTAGTTTGAGTTGGTTAGGTTAGGTTAGATTAGGTGAGAGGTTAGGCTAGATTGGGTTAGGTTAGATTTGTTTAGGTTAGGTTAAATTTGGTTAGATTAGGTTAGGTTAGGTTAGATTTGGTTAGGTTAGGCTAGGTTAGGTTAGATTTGGTTAGGTTAGGTTAGGTTACATTTGGTTAGATTAGGTTAGGTTAGATTTAGGGTTACATTTGTTAGGTTAGTTAGGTTAGATTTGGTTAGGTTAGGTTAGGGTTAGATTTGGTTAGGTTAGGTTAGGTTTGATTTGGTAGTTAGGTTAGGTTAGATTTAGGTTATTTTAGGTTAGATTTGGTTTAGGTTAGGTTAGGTTAGATTTGGTTAGGTTTTGGTTTGGTTAGGTTAGGTTAGATTTTAGATTTGGTTAGGTTAGGTTAGATTAGGTTAGATTTGATTAGGTTAGATTTAGTTAGGTTACGTTAGATTTGGTTAGGTTAGGTTAGTTAGTTAGGTTAGGTTAGGGTTAGGTTTTAGATTTGGTTTAGTTTAGGTTAGATTTAGTTAGGTTAAGATTTGGTTAGGTTACGTTAGATTTGGGTTAGGTTTTTAGTTAGGTTAGGTTTTTAGGTTAGGTTAGGTTAGATTTGTTAGGTTAGGTTTAGGTTAGATTTGGTTGGTTAGGTTAGGTTAGATTAGGTTAGGTTAGTTTAGATTTGGTTAGGTTAGGTTAGATTTGGGTTAGGTTAGGTTAGGTTTGGTTAGGTTAGGTTAGGTTAGATTTGGTTAGGTTAGGTTAGGTTAGTTTGGTTAGATTTGGTTAGGTTAGGTTAGGTTGGGTTTAGGTTAGATTTGGTTAGGTTAGGTTAGATTTTAGGTTAGGTTAGGTAGATTGGTTAGGTTTAGGGTTAGGTTAGATTTGGTTAGGTTAGGTTAGATTTGGGCAGGTTAGGTTAGATTTGGTTAGGTTAGGTTAGGTTAGGTTAGATTTGGTTAGGTTACGTTAGATTTGGTTTGGTTAGGTTTAGATTTGGTTAACTTAGGTTAGGTTAGGTTAGGTGGTTAGGTAGGTTAGATTTGGTTAGGTTAGTTAATTTTGTTAAGTTAGGTTAGGTTTTAGGTTTAGATTTGGTTTTGAGGTTAGTTAGTTAGATTTAGATTATGGTTTTAAGGTTTAGGTTAGATTTGGTTAGAGTTAGGTTAAGGTTAGGTTAGATTTGGGTTAGCGTTAGGTAGGTTTAGTTAGTTTAGGTGGTAGGTTAGATTTGGTTAGGTTAGGTTAGGTTAGATTTGTGTTAGGTATAGTTAGATTTGGTTAGGTTGGTTAGTTTAGGTTAGATTTGGTTAGGTTAGGTTAGGTTAGTAGGTTTGGTTAGCGTTAGGTTACGATTTTGGTTTAGTTTTAGGTTAGATTTGGTTAGGTTAGGTTAGGTTAGGCTTAGATTTGGTTAGGTTTGGTTAGATTTGTTAGGTTAGGTCTCCGGTTAGATTTTAGGTTAGTTAGATTTTTGGTTAGGTTTAGGTTAGGTTGATTTGATTTGGTTTAGGTTAGGTTTAGATTAAGGGTTAGTATTAGGTTAGGTTAGGTTAGATTAGTTAGGTTAGGGCTTAGATTTGGTAGGTTAGGTCTTTAGGTTTAGGTTTTTAGATTAGGTTCTAGGTTAGGTTAGGTTAGATTAGGTTAGGTTTAGGTTAGGTTTAGTTGGCTTTGGTTAGATTAGGTTAGGTTACGGTTTAGTTTGGTTAGGTTAGGTTAGGTTAGGGTTAGGTTTAAGGTTAGTTGGTTAGTTATTCGTTAGTTAGGTTAGGTTAGGTTGGTTAGGTTATTTTTGGTTAGGTTAGTTAGGTTAGCATTTGGTTAGTTAGGTTAGGTTAGGTTACTAGGTTAGGTTTGGTTAGGTTAGGTTTAGGTTTCTAGTTTGGTTAGTTTAGGTTAGGTTAGGTGGTTAGGTTAGATTTGGTTTGGTTAGGTTAGGTTAGGTTAGGTTAGGTTAGTAGGTTAGGTTAGGTTAGGTTGGACGATTGGTTTAGGTTAGGGTTAGGTTTAAGGTTAGGTTCTTAGGTTAGGTTAGGTTAGGTTACTTCTTTGTTA
>NW_020868916.1:311176-313676 GCF_003789085.1 Penaeus vannamei
GTTTTTCCGCTACGTGTAAGACAAATATTTTTCATAAACCATGCGAAGGCTTGGGACGTCCAATATCTAACTCAAAACGTGTACAATAATATTTAATATTGGAAACTTGCGCGGGAGGGTTCAAGAATACTCCGACGCAATACTTTGAAATGTTGGCGATTTTACCAAACGAATTGTTTCTCCTTTCTGTTCTTTCGTTGGCGTTGGAAAAATGACGCATCACACATTACTTTCTACCTCATATTACATGATTTCAGATTTCAGCATTACGACTCTCTGTACAGACGGCATATTCCATTCAGGTAAGATGATGCCCGGCGAACCTCTTCTCAATATCGAATGCATTACGGGTCTGGGGCCTTTAGAGTACGTCTTCCTTGTCCTGTCTCGTGTCTCTTCTGCGAAGGCTCTCTCTTCTTCTCTTCTTCTCTCTCTCTCCTTTATTTCTCTCTCTCTCTCTCTCTCTCTCTCTCTCTCTCTCTCTCTCTCTCTCTCTCTCTCTCTCTCTCTCTCTCTCTCTCTCTCTATTTATTCTGTTGAAGTTGATGTGTTTCTCTTCTAAAATGTTTTATGTGTTTAAGCTGAGTACATCTTAAACTTGCTACGTAAGTGGGGTTTGTTTAACCGTACTCTTGCGTTTACATCATGCGATAAAACCAAAATGTAAATTTGAACAAGAATCTATAATTGACGGAGAAATCGAAGGAACAAGGAGGGGAACGATGGTCAAATTGTCCATCCGAATCCAATATTGCATCCAATACATTACATTAATTACATTTTACCGACATGATCAACCGGTTTCGTCGTTGTAGAATCGCGGACGTACATTGCAAGGGAGCGCGTAGATCCCTGGGGTCTCGTCTTGAGATCTGTCAATTGAATGATTTCTTACGAGAGCTTTGGCGAGGTGGCGCAGGTGAGTAAAGGTCAGTGCAAGATCAGTGCCAGGTTTTAGAAGTAGATAGTGTTATCCATCGAGAGAATGGATAATGGACGTTCCTACGACTGTGCTTGTGCTGTGGGTTTGTGAAAGGAAAAAATGTTATCATAAATAAATGTCTTTTTGTGCCAATATGATTTAGTTAAAATTTACTCATAGTATCCATTTCACTTTCATCGCTCGCCCACGAAACGCCATGGTTTATTGACTTCATCGTCGTTGTGACTGTATCTCATTTCATCATTTCATGCCTTCAAACTAGAGCCTTCTCACAGTCTCCCAAATGCCTATCTCCCACGAAAACCGACCTAAATAACTCACTGACACGGCTCACGATGGTCCTATCTGAAGTCCTCTGCCGGTTATGGATCTGCCAATGAAAGCAAGACCTCGTCATCACAGCCGCCTCACAGGGTCGTCGTCCAGCTGGAGTCGTGCCCCGTGTGTGCAAGTTCCCGACTGACTTTACTGTTAATAGCAATAGCAATGTTCTCGCTCCCAGTCAGCTGTCTACGTGCTATAGTCAGGAACACGGCATCTGGTATGTATATATTCTCTGTATGCAAATATGTGTGATTTCTGCAGTGTCTCGCATCGTGTTTACGTTGTACTGCGATTAATATTTGTGTATGGAATGCGATTATTCTCTTCAAGTGTATTATAAGGTTTTGCACAGATTAAAACAGTGTTCAGTATTAAATGAAAACGTATCGAATCACACACACAAAAATGGTTTACTTGTGTATGAAATCAGGTTAAAAAAAAAAAAAAATGTGCTAAAACAACTTCAACATCGTTCTGCGTTTTCAAGATGAAATCACGGACAAATTCTAAATATAATGTTAATTTCCTCGAGCAAAGGCTAAGAAAACTACTTTAGCAACGGCAGAGCTTTTTGCAATAACCAACGACAGCGCCAGAGTTTTCCCGTTTCGCGAGCGGCGTCTCAGGCGGAGGAGCTAGGTTCTTCGCTCGCATCAAGCCCAAAGGATCCTGTGCGGGAGTTCAGGCGCAGATATGGCCCAGAGTTAGGTACTGTACATACTGTGTGTACACATGCAGGTATATTATACATTTATGCATACATATATACATACACACACATATGTGAATATATATATATATATGTGTGTGTGTGTGCGTGTGTGATGTGTACATTATATATATATATATATATATATATATATATATATATATATATATATATATATATATATATATATATATATATATATATATATATATATATATATATATATATATATATATATATATATATATATATATAATATACACACACACACACACACACACACACACACACACACACACACACACACACACACACACACAGACACACACACACACACATATATATATATATATATATATATATATATATATATATATATATTATATATATATATATATATAATATTATATTGTAGATATATATGTGTGTACGTGGGTGGTACATTCATACACACATTCACACACACACATACATACATATATATCTACACACACACACACACACACACACACACACACACACAC
>NW_020868916.1:318676-321176 GCF_003789085.1 Penaeus vannamei
ATATATATAATGACATTTATGATAATAGCATATATAACAATAATAATAGCGACAGTGAATATAGTAATGCAAATTATTTTGACAATCCTAACATGGTAATAACAATAAAGATAACGGTGATGAGTATAACAATACCGATGATGATAAATAATTATTTACAGTTATGTAATGATGTGGTTATGAAAATATCATATAGTTACAAAACTCTATCCGTAAATACGTTTTCTTTCTTTCGTTGCACTCGTAAATACTTATTCAGTATATTGTGAAATCATCATGCAAAACATTTAGCATGCCTTTAATTAATTGGGATGAGATGAATTTTGCCTGACTTAAATTTGTCATGAAAAGCCAGAAAAGCCACCATGGCACGAAGGAAGTTAATTTACTTTTAGCTCGAATGTTTTCCGGTTGTCAGCTGATCATGGCGGTCAGGTCCAACGCGCGAAATTTAACGAAATTTTGTATACATATTTTTGGTGTTTATTTTTCTTCTTGGCATTAAAAAGACCTTCATTTATTAGTTAGTACTCCTGCAGAATAGTAAATGCTCTCGTGGTGCTTTTGATATTAATGTTACAGAATTACCAGTACAGTTAATTACGGAGTTATGAAATTGTGTCGTATGTTATAAAGGCCAGTGACCGAGACATTATTGGCGTAGAACTTGGTTTGTTATTTCTCTTGATTAATGTTTTCCATTCATTTATTATATTGTTTATCTGTCATTTTGCTTAATATTTTCGACTGATTTATTGTTACACCACATATCGTATTTATTTGTATTGTAGTAAGTGGATACACACACACCACACACACACACACACACACACACACACACACACACACACACACACACACATTACACACATATACTATATATATATATATATATATATATATATATATATATATATATATATATATATATATATATATATATATATATATATATATATAATATATATTATAATATATAATATATATATATATATTATATATATATATATATTATATATATATATATATATATATATATATATATATATATAATATATATATATATATATATATATATATATTATATATATATATATTATATATATATTATATTATTATATCATTCATTCATTTATTTCCTCATCATTAAACATCAGGATAGTTGTAAATCTGATCGTGATTTACCATTGCTGAAAGATGATGAACTGTCTATCATGATAGATTCGCCGCAAGTGAATCTCCACGCTTGCCTCTGGCCGCTTAAGGGCTCACTCCCCGGGTATCTTTTTGGCTGAATCAACCCGAAGGAATCTGCAGAAGAAGGTTGATGAGGATGATACTACTACTGCTACCACTACTAATGATGATGATGATAATAGCTATAATGATGATAATGATAGTAATAGTAATAATGATGATAATATAATCTTATGATTATTATTATTATTGTTGTTGCTGTTATTATTGTTATCATAATAATGATCATAAGAATAATGATGATAATGATCTTAGTAATAACAATAATAATAGTAATTATGATAAAGGTAATAATAATGATAATTACTATTATTATTATTATCATTATAACAATAATGATGCAGTTCATGTAATAATAAAAATGATAACGATAATAATAATGTTAAGATTGATAATGGTAATGGCAATGATAATGATAGCAGTAATAATAATGATACTACTTCTACTACCACTTCTGCTACTGATGATAATGATAATGAGCATAATCATAATGAAACGTAATGATAGTAAGAATGATAACGATAATATGATGATGATAATAATCATGATAATGATAAAAAATATTAATGATAATAATAGCAATAATAGTGATCATAATGATGATAACGACAATTATTATAAAAGTAATAGTAACAAAAATGACAATAACAGCAATAATAACAGTAATAATGATAATCATAGTAATAACAATGCTAATAATGGTTATGATACAGGTGCTGCATATATCCTGATTTTTATACGTATATACATTGTCTTTGTGCATAATAATTCATACGACAACATTCGCTCTGCGTCCCCACCACAGACCTAAAATCAGACGCTATAACCTTGAACTCAAAATAACACCCACCTTCCCATTGTAATGAATGGAATAAAGTATTTGAATTTGAATTTGAATTTGAATTCCCCATTGCTGAGTCCGAGTCCGCCGATATCCGAGTTCGTTAAAAATGAAAACTTAACCATCATTACTTTTCCCGAAGACGAGAATGTTATAGAAATGATGGATGGCGTGTTCCTCTTTCCCCATTAGAGGAAGGTACTCTGTATGTATGGGGCCGGGATGGTGTGGGGGTGGGGGGGGGGGGGGGCTTGTGTCTTGGGCTTTGTGGACTCGAGGCATAAGGTCTATGTCGCAAACACTGGCTTGGGAGTTCCGCTTTTCGGGAGATGAGTGGGGATGACTGGGGATTCAAGGGAGAGGGAAGTAATAAGGGTTGGAATGTAGGGAATACTCCAAGTC
>NW_020868916.1:336176-338676 GCF_003789085.1 Penaeus vannamei
CACACACACACACACACACACACACACACACACACACACACGCTCTTACACACACACACACAACCCACGTCGCCCGAGCTCAAAACAAGCAAACAGGCTTTCCATAATACGTGATTCATTTAACAAGCAAGGCCAATGTCGACGATAATGTTCATCAAAGTCTGAATCAGACGTGGGTGAAATGTTTGTTTACATTCGGGTCTCATTACGTGTTATCTATTGGAGTAAATTTGAATGTGGTGCCCACGCTCTCGCTTTTGATGAATGGGCTTTTTCCCTTCCCTCATTCAGGGTCTGAAGGTTGAATATTCAGCTGCTTTCAGAGGCAAATGCTTTTCCTGGGGCCGTGTCAGTCCCTGCTGCCCCGACGCCGCCCTTCTTAACAGCCTGATCGGGGGCGGCCGAGCGAAGGGGCGAAGGGACACAGCGGCTTTGACGAGATTTGATCAGCGGAGGGATCGCCGTGCTCCGCAAAGCGCATGACTGCAGAACATTGAACGAATTGAGGAAAGATTTTCAAATGTATATGTATTTATATGTAAACACACACACACACGTAATAATATCATACACATACATACATATGGATATATATATACTATATAATATAATATCCTCTATTTATTATATATCATATTAAATATATATATATATACTATAATAATCATATATTGGGTCTGTGTGGGTTTATACTATTATATATGTCAATGATAATATATTTGTAAAATATATATACAATTATATATATATATATATATATATACATTTACATAATATATATATATATATATATATATGTATATTTGTGTGTGGTGTGTGTGTGTGTGTGTGGTGATGTGATGTGTGTATACATACATTGTATGTGTGGTGTAAGATATACTATATAATATCCATATATATACATATATATATATATATATTATATATGGTATATATATATATACATAGTTTGTGGCATATGTACACAAGTATAATAAATAATATATATATATATTATTATATATTTATATATACTATATATATGCATATATATATAATATATAGTATATATATAACTATCTATATAATATATATTATATATATATATTATTATATATATTTATCATTGTTATTATTTGGTGTTTTTATGTCTATTCTCCTTATTAATCATATATATTATTATCATACTGTCTATACACACACACTATATATTCTTATTCATATTACCTATATATATATATACATCCTATACTATACTATTGCCTAATAACTATATATCATATATATAAACTAAATATAATATACATATTATTAACAATCTATATAATATATATTATTATATGATATAATATAGGTATATATAATTATATATATTTATATATAATATAAATATATAAATATTAACTATATACATAATATAAATATATATATTATATAGCTATATTATCGGCTAGTAGTACTTATGATCTCGTCATATTACAACTGAGAGTGAGAGGAGGACGAGGTTGGCTAAAGCCACATAGGGACAGAAGGAGACGGAGACGAGAATGATTCCATGATAAATGAAACCAAAACAAAAGAGCATCGCAGCGACTCGTCCAACTGCATTTGGTGACGCAATTCCGACCAACTTTTCTCTGAATAAACGTTTGGTGTTTAGGATAATTGACGAATTCTGGAGGTGAAGCATTTTGACAAATTTGATGTTTTGTCCTGACCTGTCGGCTGTCGCTGGGCCATCTCCTGTTTCAAATGCCGTATACTATTTTCGGGGCATTCTCTTAATTGTCCGAACTACAAATGTAATTGCATCCAATAAAAACATTAGCCATTGAAAACACATTCGGCGAAATTCGCGGCGCCGATATCGTAAATTCGTCCCATGTTGGCGAGGTATTCCATTTATGGCTCGATCGCCCACGAAACGAATTGTTTGACTCCATCAAGCTTTAGCGGGTGATCCGGGGCCGCCGAAACCATTAAAAAAACAAACAAACAAACACAATCGTGGTTAATTTGAGTGAAATACGACAAAGGCTTCTCGGGGGAGGGGGGGAGGGGGAGGGGTGAAGGGGTCCTCGGTCGCCTCCGATCCGGTTTCTTAAAGAGGGGCGAACTCTGCGGTCTTAGGGTTGGAGATCCCTTTCACGCTTGCTGACGAATTCCCCTTTTTTTGAGGGTTATTGAAAGTGTTTTCTTCTTTTCTTCTCCTTCTTCTTCCTTTTTTCTTCTTCTTCTTCCTTTTCTTTTTCTCTTCTTCCTTTCTTTTTCTTCTTCTTCATCTTCTTTTTCTTCCTCTTCTCCTTTTTCTTCTTCGTTTTCTTCTCCTTTCTTTCTTTCTTTTTTGAGTTCGGACTGCGTGGGTATTCTTGTTTGCGTGTGTCTGATTGTGTATGTGTGTGTATATGCGTGTGTTTGTGTTTTAAGAAAGGATACTAGTTAAGAATACTCTTTTCTTTGCCTCTCTCTCTCCCTCTTTCTTAAGTCGGGGTAATTCCATGGCGTGGGATCTTCGGATTTA
>NW_020868916.1:356176-361176 GCF_003789085.1 Penaeus vannamei
GAGACTGTGTGTGTGTAATGATATGTATATATAATGGTTATATAATACATATACAAAAAATAATATATATACACACACACACAACACACACACATATAAATAGATATATAAATGTAATAAAAATAAATATATATAAATATATAATATATGTAATATATATAAATATATAATAACTATTAATAATATATATATATAATATATATATGAATATATATATAATATATATATGTTGTGTGGTGTGGTGTGTGTGTGTGTGTGTGTGGGTGTAGTGAGGTGTATGTGGTTGCGTTGCGTATGGAGGTGATGTGTGTGTGTGTGTGTGTGTGTGTGTAAACGTAGTATAAAATACACATAAATAAAAAAATATGTTACATATACATATACACTATAATCCTATCTTCTATATATATAATAATAATATATATAAATATATATATATATATATATATAAATTGTGTGTGTGTGTGTGTGTGTGTGTGTGTGTGTGTGTGGTGTGTGCGCATACATACAATTTTATAATGTATACACCACACAACACACGCACACAATATATATATATATATATAATATAATATATATCAGTAAATAAATTAATATAAATATAAAATAGTAAAATATGTTACATAACATAATAATATACTATACGTGTATATGTGCACATGTTACACACAGCACACAAGCACACAACACACACACACACACACACACACACACAGCCCACACATACACACACACACACACTCACACACACACACACACACAGCCACACACACACATATAATATATATATATAATCTATATATAAATATATATATATATTTATATTAAGTATTATAATAATATAATAATATATATACTATATATACCTATATGTTTGTGAATGCTAGTAAATATATAAATATATCACATATAACTGTAGATTGACAAGTGTGTGTTTTTTGAGTGCGCTTCTCAAATTTCCAATAGTGTAGATGAATTTGTGAATTCCAAAGGAGTTTAAAGTTCAAAACATTAAAGTTTGACTAATGTTATAATGGCATCCTGTTCACCAGACTTTGAGGCTACATTACAGATGGTGAGATACGACTCTCCTTACTCTTGTAAAACTTCCCCGGTCGCGCTCAGTGAGGAACGCCGCCTGGTGACTGTCGCATGCACGACGTCCTCACCTGACACTATTTCAATCCTTTCGTGTAAACGCAAGGGTAATCTACGTGTCGATCTCTTTTTCGTTGAACATGAACAAAATACCAGCTTCTGATGAACAAAAACACAAACTAATCCCGCTTCCGAAGAACAATGAAGTGAACAAAATCAAAGCATCCGAAGGAGGAATATGAACAAAACAATAATACGAACAAAATCCCGGCTTCCGGAGAACAAAATGAACAGAATCCCAGTTTTCGAAGAACAAAAACAGAAGCCACGTTCCAGCTTCCGAGGAACAAGACAGACAACAAGGTTTTGCTCGAGCAGGACCTCCAGGAAAAAAAACCCGAGACGCATTCGGGGCGACTCGTCAATACTCATCAGCGGGAATTTTTGAGTCTCCCGTGGATCTCAAGACTCAGGGACGTAGCAATCTGGAAAACATCCCTCGAATATGATA
Organism: Penaeus vannamei; assembly: GCF_003789085.1. Taxonomy (NCBI): domain Eukaryota; kingdom Metazoa; phylum Arthropoda; class Malacostraca; order Decapoda; family Penaeidae; genus Penaeus; species Penaeus vannamei. The sequence continues at coordinate 357,786 of NW_020868916.1, forward strand.
TACATTGGCGGACACGCGATTCGCCGATCCTTCAGGAGTGATTAGGAGGTGCTGAGGTATGGGAAGCTCGGTCCAGGAGTGCGTCAAGGCCATCTGCATATTGTATGAGGTCAGAAATTCGCCGTTACGGGAGGCAGGAGTAATGTACAGTGTCCAAGGGGCGGCCAGACCTCCGAGCGCCAGTAGTTGGTTCTGGGAAGTAAGTGAATGGATTTGGCGAGGGAGATGGAATCCGAGCCTCTCCATCCGAGCGGGCTGGAGAGGCCGACGGAGAGGGGAATCTAACCCTCTCTAACTGAACGAGACTGAGAGGGCGATACAAAGGAATCTAACCCTAACTGAAATAATGAAGACGAGGGAAAGGGAATCCAACCCTCTCCATCCAAAACGTGAATGGAGAGGCCTAGGGAGAAGCAAACCAACCCTCTCCAAGAAGTAAACGAAGGGATAGCAGCGCCGAGGAAGAGTGGAATCCAAACCCCCTCTAGAAAGTAGCCGAACGAGACGGAGGCCGAGGAAGATGGAATCCGACCCTCTCATTAAGCTTGATGTATCGATTCTTCGATTTTGTGCGCTGATTGCTGGTCGCCCGGGCCACCTGGAGTGAGATGTGCGCTTTGGCAACATACACGCTGCCTGACACGACGAGGGAAAGGGGAGGGGGAGAGGTGAGGAGACAAAGAGGGAAGAGGGAGATGGAGATTAAAGAGTGGGAATGGGAGTAGGAGAGGAGAAGGGTTAGAGATACACACAGATAGATGGATAATTAGATGAGAGAGAGAGCGTGTGACTGAGTATAAGAGAGAGAGAGGGGGGAGGTATAGAGAAAGAAAGAAAGAGGGAGAAGGGGAGAGAGAGAGTGAGAGGAGGGATGGGAAGAAGAGAGAGAGAGAAGATGAAAGAAAGAGAGGGATAGAGAAAGAGAGAGAGAATGATAGAAAGAGAGAGAGAGGAAGGCATAGAGAAAGAGAGAGAGAGAGTGAGAGGAGAGAAGAGAGAGAGAGAGAGAGAAGAGAGAGAGAGAGAGAGAGAGAGAGAGAGAGAGAGAGAGAGAGAGAGAAGAGAGAGAGATAGAGAGAGAGGGGGGAGGCATAGAGAAAGAGAGAGAGAGAGAGAGAGAGAGAGGATGAGAGAAAGAGAGAGAGAGGGAGGCATAGAGAAAGAGAGAGAGAGAGAGAGGAGAGAGAAGAGAGAGAGAGGGAGAGAGGATGAGAGAAAGAGAGAGAGGGATAGAGAAGAGAGAGAGAGAGAGAATACGAGAGAGAGAGAGTCCCAATATACCTAAACACTGACAAGCGCCGGCCAGCCCCAAAGCTAAATAAATGTTCACGGCAGCAAAGGAACACGCTGAACATCCCCGCGTCATCTTCATTAATGAGATCAATAGCATGAGCTCTTTACCGCCACTTTTCTTATTAAAGCTGAGTTGCATTACGGTTTTTGATTTCATAAATCTCTCATTATGTCTCCATGACTGCTTGCGTTTCCCTCACACGGTGCATGTGATCTCAAGGCAACTCATTCTCGTTAATTTCAAATGTTGCTTCTCGTTATCACGCCACGCCTTAGCGCCGCTTTTGTGATGATTCTTGTGCCTTTTTCCATGCTCGGCATTTTAATCATTTTTTGAATAATATTAATAAGAATGTTCGTAGGGTTGAAGATCACTTGGTGAATATGATAAAGGTAAGTTGTAGTTACAAAGTGTTGTTGACCCTCTTATGACTCACTTTTCTTTGTTCTGTTGTTGTTTTGTTCTGTTGTCATTGTTTCTGTTGTGGGCTCGCTTTATATTTCGTATGGATATTGTTGCAGAATAACCATTGTTATAATGGATGGTTGTAGAAATAATCGCAATAGTGATTGCTATCATGATATTATTTTCAGATTATCATTATCATTATCATTATCAATATCGATAATATCATCATCCTTACAATTCATATATTCATAATTGCAATCGGATTTAGCACTCTTATTAACAGTATAATCAATAGTAATGTTGCAATCATTGCTCGTCATCAGAGCGATCATTATCATCATCATTGTTTAAAATGTCATCTTCAATGCAGGTGCTCCCTTATCGCTGATAGTGTAGACGCCAATTGCATCAATAATACTGTCATCATTATCGGTATCCTCATCATTAATGTCCATCATTCTTATCTCCATTCACTTTCAAAACAGATACTTAGCATTGTCTTTAATTCTAATATTTATCATCATAAGATTCAATATCAACAATATTGTTATTATCTTTGTCACATTCATCATCATCTTGAAGTAATAACATCATTTCTGATAGCAGAAAACAAAGCCATAAATGATAGTGTTCCTAAGTCAGAACTAACTAACTGTATCATATGTATGTAAGGCTCATCGCACAAATTACTATACAACTACAAGACTGTGCCTGAATCTATTATTATTATTATTATTATTATATTAAGCTATATAATGAGCCACACTGAAAAAAATCGAGATTTATACCACTAAAGGTGTCAGTGCAGGTCAAGATACAGCTAAGAAAGAATGAATAAAAGAAAGTCAGCCAATTACGTAAGAAAAATGCCTATTCAAACAGCAAACAACACTGCACCTCTTGTCATGAGAACATAGCATTTTTATGGACGTTATGGACATAGAGGAATAAAAAATTCCGTTCCTATTTATTCTGTCGATCTAGAAGAATGATTGATGATTATAATGGGAGTTACCATTGGGCCTGATATAATATTCAGCGACTACAGAAGGAAGGTCGACAAGTGCAGTGGTGTAGCCTTTATGGATTTTCTCAGCAAAGGTGTCAAATAGCATCATGCATCCTTTGTTTGTAGGAAACCGTACAAGGCAGATGTGAAACCCCGTTCGCTCTTCACCCAGTCGATTGTACTATTATAACTTCACTGTACTTCACTGACCTAGTCTAGGATTTAACTCTCGAAATTTGAAAAGCAGGTCAGTCACGACAAATGGCACTTCCGCTTTAGTTCTCGTTATTATTAGTCGGGAAGAGTGCAGAAAGACAGGCAATTACTGTGCATTTTGATATGCAAATGGGTGCAAGAAGTTTTTTTTATGTATGAGGGAGAGGAAACGCGTCTACTACTGCAATGTTCAGAACCATCTAGCAATGCATGTTGCTCATGGTCGCTTACAGAAAAATGATAAAATGTCAGTTACTGTGAAAACAAAACATCAAATTGTAGGTATGCGCATGTTTGCCTTGGGTAATGCGTTTTAGCTGAAAATAGCGGTATGGTAACTCTTCAGCTGCTAGGGATAGCTAAATGTTCGCAACTCTTAGTCCAAGTTCTGCTCATTCCCAATAGAAATCATGGATGAAAAAATGAAGCCAGTTTTGTTACTGGCAAAAGGCCATACAACTGCT
>NW_020868916.1:366176-371176 GCF_003789085.1 Penaeus vannamei
TCATGAGTAGCAGTATATGTAGTAATATTTCTATTATTGCTAGTGTTATTATTGTGAATACTGGAATCATTATTACCTTTGTCAATCCTTATCATAATTATCCTTTTTCATTGTTTAAATTATTGTTGTTGATGGTGATGATGGCGATGTCAGTATTATCATTACCATTATTTTCATAAGTATCATTATTATCATTATCAGCACATTAGTAGTTGTATTGGTAATAGTAAGAGTAGTGTTGAAAAAGTATCATCATCCTTGCTGTTCTTATTATCCCCATCCTCATTGTGATTTATTCCTCTTCTATATTACCACCAGCTTTGTGATCATTATTATAGTTCTCCCCTTCCTTACCGGCTGGCGCTGCGGCCTCATTGAGCCCGTGGCACCGCTGCACAATGCGGCTTTGTGTGCCGCGGCTAATGAGTTCTGGCACCAGCAGCCCCTCCCCCGCCCCCGCCCCGCCCCCTCCAGCAGCTTCGACGCCCGCCTGTTGCCAGCCACGGGCGGCGGGAAGGGGCTGCGGGCGGCGGGAAGGGGCGGCGCTGAAGGAACTGAAACGGCGTCTAGCTTCCGGGATGACAAAAGGGGTCTGTTCATCATGGCGTTCTGACTTTTGGTGACGGGATGGGATCGTAATTATAAGATCCCTTGATTGATAAACAGGAGTGGGAGACTGACACGCGGAAGCAGGATGCGCTGGTCTTATATATTTCTTTTTGAGGGAGATGTGTCTTCTTATTTCGACGCAGTGTATTTTGTGAAGGATGGGACAAGGGTGCTTTATGATGTCCCAGGTCTAGAAAAGGTTCAAATCATGAAATACATTACGTTGGTGATGGTGACGGTGATGATAATGATAGTGATGATGACGGTGGTGATTATGATAATAATGATGATGGCGATTATGATTATGATGATCAAGATGATGATAGTGATGCTGGTGGTGATTATGATGATGATGGTGATAGTGATGATTGATGGGGATAATGGTAAACTTTGAGTAAATAAAAATAGATATTGTTGATCTGTAGTATATACAACGATTTAATCTATTGTTTCATCACAGAAACAGACGTTGATTATGCTAATAGCTGTTCTTTAGATTCGCGCGACTCGCTCTGGAGCCGATATTCATCAGCGTCTCAATGGCCGGGGGGTGGGGGGGGGGGGGGGACTGACCCCGGTTAGATGATGTCTCTGAAGTTTCTCCTCCGTTCATTTCCTTCTGTCTATATCAATATCTAGCTATCAATCAATCTATATAATATATATATATATATATATATATATATATATATATATATATATATATATATATATAACATAAATTTCTTTTCTTTTTCTTTTCTTTTTTTTTCTTTTCTTCTTTCCTTCCTTTCTTTCTTTCTCATTAGTATGACTGAAGTGATAATCAGATGAAGCTGAATGTTAGTAACATCGCCAAAATACATTTGTTATTGGCAGCGCAGGACGCCTCTTTGGGGCCGACTCGTTATGCGAATCACATTTTGTTTCCAAAAGTCGGAGGATTCTGCGACTGGAATATCCGGTTCCCAACGCTTCTCCCGGCCGTTCCCGTGTGCTCGGGCGCGTGCACACGGGCTGAGTGTATTCCGTATAAAATGCAAGAGATACAAGCCCGACTATTCACACATACATATATACATATACACACACACACATACATCCATATCTGTCTATCTATCTCTTTATATAGATGTAAATGGATAGGTAGATGGATAGATGAACAGATAAATGGATAGATAGAGAGATGGACGGATAGATAGAAAGATAAATAGATAGATGGATAGATAGATGGACGGACAGACAGATAAAAAGATAAATAGATAGATGGATAGATAGACAGATGTGTGTTTGTCTGACCAATAATTCTCTTCCAAAACGTGTCGAAACTGCCTCCCTCGAGCGAGCCCCGCCCGCCGCCCGCCCGCGAAGGCCTCCCTCGCCCACTGCCTGCAGCGGAAGACCCATCAGTGTTCTGCGCTGAAAGGAGGCTCCGCTGCGTCAGCCATCTGAAACGGGCGTCCAGTCTGCCGGGAGTGTGCAGGGCGTGAAGGAAGGCCATCGAGGAGAGGGAGGCAGGACAAGAAGGGGCGGGGTGGGGTGGGGGGTGCTGCAATCACGGTTAGGGGCATTTTCAACATTCAACATCTTTTAAAAGTCCGATATGGGGAAGGAATCTTTGAAATTGTGAACATCAATTGCATTTTTTTTCGTTTGATATATATATTTTTTTTTATATAATGTGTCTATTTATGTGTTTGATTGGACATATTTTTCATAAGAATATTGATTATGATAATAACAGTAATACTGACAACTATCATGAATGTTATTACACCACTAACAGTAATAATGATTGTGGGAAAAAAATGATGCTGATGATGATAATAATCTCACAAACGATAATGAGTCAAGTGATACCGATCAAAACGAAAAGGAAAACTTTTGATTGATTCTGATATTTTAGCAACAGTGGAAATAGCAAGGCATTGATAATCAGAGAAAATGAATAAATAAATAATAATGATGATACCATTTCTCATACCAGAGTCAATATTTGTGTGTGAACTACCAATGGTGAAAATAGTGATTACAATAATACCAAGAAGAGTGTGATAGTGATATAATAATTAATCAACCAATTAGAATATCGCTAATAATATCGATAAACAAAGCAACTTCGGCGACTGAAAGATAAAGAAAAATTAAATTGTACTTATGATGGATAACAATTATAACGCAATGATAATGATAACAGTAAAAAAATAGAGGAAAAGGGCCATGATAATTATAACAATAATTAGTATCATAATAATGAATATAAAAGAGAAAATTGTCGCACATATTATTATAATAAGAACCATTGAAATCGACAATTGATTGAAGATTATTGCATATATAACAATTACAGCAAAATGCAGGATGATAAGCAAACCAACAACTGTAATGGAAGTATATGAATAATAGTTTGAAAAAAATATAATAATGAGAATAAGTATAATAATTGAGATGGAAATATTTAATGATGGTATTATGTCCACTGGTAATAACAATCACGCAAAGACTTGAAAAATGTTTTGCCAGAAAAGCTAAAAGCAAAAAGAAAAGAAAGGCACTAATGTGATATTCGTGAAAAAAAAATGCAATAGGATGAATAAACCAACAACATGAAAAGAGAGAACCTGCGATTTAGAGGAAATTCAGCTGTATTTTGACTTAATCTGTTTTAGATATTGCAGGTTTGATAATGATGATGAGGAGAGGGATGTAACACTTACGTAATGATGATAATGAGAGAGGAGGAGGAAAGGTTGATGGTGATGATGATGATGATGATGATGATGATGATGATGATGAAGTTGAAGATGACGATGATAATGATGATGATGATGACGAAGATGAAGAGATATATAACCGTCATCAATGGTGACTATAATAACAACATAACATAACCACAGTAGCCATAACAAGAACATCATTATCAGCAGTCCATTTTCACAATCAAAATTCTTTTATTTTCGAAACTACAATCCCCTGCCAATAACTCCTAACAACCAACAACATGAAATTAAAGTGGTTCGCAACATTCCGTCTCCCCAGAATGAAGCAAATCTCGGCCCAGCAATCATTTGTTTTAATTCCATTTGTTACAGTGGATGTGTTTTACTGTGACATGCTATCCGTTTATTTTGCTTCTAAATTACCCCCTGTGTGCGAGGAATGGCCGGGGTTGCCATCCACTGGCAGCGCGCGAGACTGAACGCGGGTCAGCAAGATTGCTAGACAAGAACGCTACCGCTGGACCACACACACACACACACACACACACACACACACACACACACACACACACACACACACACACACACACACACACACACACACACACACACACACACACACACACACACACACACACACACACACACACACACACACACACACACACACACACACACACAGTAGGATGATGGCTTGGAAGTGACATTGCTTACCATTCTGTAAAATGGTTTTATCACTAGTTAAAAGTGCGTTTCGTGGTTACAGGTTTATTGGTTACGTTTGTCATAGCTTCACCTCTTTGGAGCATTTTATCAATTATTGGCTTATCTTATCTACTGCATTCTATTGGATATTCTTGCCTAAATGTTAACAGATATTCTTTGAATAGTCTTATTTTATCTACCTATTTGGATGGTTTCCCAATGACCCTACTTTCCTTTCAGTGGATATTCTTACAAAAATGTTACCTACCTGCTACATATTCTTCCGATAAGACTACTTACCTGCTAGTGGATGTACCTACCTTTTAGTTTATGACATTCCTACGATAATCTTACACCCCTGGTAAAGTACACTCTCCTACATTCATATGATATTTCGTTCTTTTCCTACAGCAAACATACTCGTAAATAAGAACGCCTATCATTTGAAGGCAATTGCTCTTATAAACCACTTTCAAGTTATGTTAATAACACGCTTCTACAGATGACATTACATGGTCAGCTGCCTCACTTTGCAAGATTTATAGAAAGATAAAAACACTCATAGAGATGATATAAGCATGCATTCAGCTAACTCGATTCTGCACTGCTGCAAGAATATTTGCTTAAGTTTTTTTTCTATTTATTTATTTTATTTTTTATTTTTTATTTTTTTATTTTTTTTATTTTTTATTATTTTTTTTTTGTCTAGGTTCGCTTTGGTTGCCTGGCAGGGATGAAACAAATTGTTATTGCAATTGTTTTATTGCGGTTAGTGATTATTAGCGTGAAAATCATTAGGTCGATGCTTGAGATCAGCGTTTAATGACGTAATATTTGTGTGTGTGTGTGTGCATGTACATATATATATATATATATATATATATATATATATATATATATATATATATATAATATATATATATATATATATATATATATATATATATATATATTATATATATATATATATATATATATATATATACA
>NW_020868916.1:381176-383676 GCF_003789085.1 Penaeus vannamei
GCGGTCGCCATTGCCCTCGTGTTGTGAGGAGAACATATTATGCGAACTAATTATGGTTTGTCGTTATTTGCGCTGGCGGTGAGGGGAGGGGGGGGGTGAGGCGGATAAAGACGTTGGCAAAGTGAGAGTAATACTGTGATTATACGGGTGGCGGCGGTGATAATGATGATTAAAGCAACAATGAGGATGATGATGAGGGAGAGTATCATCATGATCAGTCACCACCATTATTAGTATGCAATGATAATGATGGCTTCAATGACCATGATAATGATGATGATGATGATATCAATGTAATAAAAATATGATGATTTTGCTGGGCTGCTGACGATGATGATGATGATAACAACAATAATCAAGATGAACTATCATTTTTTTGACATTATAAATATCATTGGTGCTAATACCCCCATTCTGGTAGTTGTTATCATAATTGTCATTTCTATAATAATTAATATGATTATTAGGAATATAATCAGAAATGATGGCAATAATGTAATTATTAAAATGAAAATATTATAGTAGATAATATACGATCTCATCATCGTTATTTCTATCATTGTTATCATCATCATTATCAATGCCATTGTTATAATCATTACCATCCTAATCATGACCATTCACCCTTAATCATGACGATCATAAACCCCGAGGAACAAGCGAGGAATCCGCCGGCCTCCCTCATTATGCAAGAGCCAGAACCCCGGAACCTCGAGCCGCCATGTTGGAGGTCGGGCAGCATGCGCCGCGCGAGGTTCCCATGTTTCGAGGCGTCCGCGGGCAATTGACATGCATATCGCAGCCGCCGACTAATGAGGAAAGGAGATCCCCAGTTGATGCCTTCAAGGAGGAGAGCGAGGAGTTAATTCCACTCCGTCCAGATGGCTCCGCGGGTTTTGGAGATCCATTTACTCGGGTCGGAGTGGGTTTTCCTTTTTGGCGCGGCCGTCATGGTTGGATCGTCGACTTGATTCCCGCGCAGAGAAGACCTGCCACCTTCAAATAGATCAGGTTTAATGCCGTGTGTACGATCGACTGGCGGCGTTAATTGAAGTTCATTTACACGGACTCGTAGGATAAAAGAAAATTACATCTTATTTCTTTGGCGTTCGGAGATAATTTTAATGAGGGGAGGTAACCTCAGCTTCGAACCCGTCATGCGTATCTCGTCGACTTGTATCCTGTCTCGGCCTCTGCTCTTCTCACGTTTTATAGATTAAAATGCCATTGATTTCCAAAATGATTGAATGCTTTCCTCTATCCTCACTTAAGCAACATGTAAGCTTTGACCATTGAACTAGAAAGGCATTCAGCATTATGTAGCAATAAAGGTTAACCGTTCGGCACACGTGGGAATGGCGGCGCGCCGAGAATAATCCTTTGCCTCAAAGAAATTATTCCAGCGAAGGTTATCAGCCGTTCATACGATGCTGCGCCGAGCCATAATGCTTTAATTATATTCATTTACAACTTTTGGCATATCTTCATAATCTCCTTACGTCTCTAATTCGCATGATCGACCCGTTTCGCAGCCCGGCGCGCGAGTGACGTCATCCCAGCGCTTAGAGCTACATATGCAGGATCGCACGACATCCTATTGAAGTGCACGGCCGGGTCACAGGACCGAACCGCGAACTAAGTGACCCATGCGACGCGGGCGGCGAGGCGTGGCGTGGGCCGGAGCCGCCTTGCCGAGCAGGAGGGCAGCGCGGGCGTCCCGGGTCCTCGCGGCGGAAAAAGCCAAGGAATCCTGAAGTGATGGGGCGCGGACAGCTATGCAAATGTCAGGGAGGGAAGGAAGGAGTGGGTCCTAATGGTGTTATTTTTATCGTAAGTTGTTCATTTACGCCTGTGGGTTCATGACTCGGGGATTAAACAGGAGTTTAATAAACCAGTTTTGGGAATGAAAACGTGTCTGGAGAAAAAAGAAGAAAAAAGGGAAAAAAATATACATGACTGATAACTAATGGAAACTGAAATTCAAACCAAGAATACGAAATATTCACAAAGAAACATAAACATAGGACATGAAAAGATGGATAAGTTTAATAAGCAAAGGAAGAAATGCGAAGAACACCCGGGAACTCATGAATAACAGAAAGGGTTGAAGTAGAAAAAGTCGATAACATTCAAAGTATAAAGTTGTCGGATAAAAGAGGTTGGAAGTTCGGGCGAAGAGGCACTTTATTCCGATTAAGTGAGGACTTTGTGGCAGCGAACACTTAGAGCCGAGGAAAGTGTCCTCACTTAAACATCAAGAGTGATTTTACACGTGAACAAAGGCATCGAACCTCGTAATGCAGCGAGGAAAAAGTGTTCATGTGTTCTCTGTCTTAAAGCTGGAATTTTACTTAAGGTATAAAGTGTCTGAACAATTGTGAATATCCTTCCGTTATTACTTGTTTATCTATTATCATTCTTATTATCATTATTGTTATCATTATCATGAATATGAATATTGTGATTGATATGGGTATCATTATCAGTATCATTATTATTA
>NW_020868916.1:403676-416176 GCF_003789085.1 Penaeus vannamei
AAATTAATAAACTTTCTCGGTGAAATAAAGAGCCGAGCGAGCTCTCTCCGCCGCCACAGCTCATATTCCTTTCAAATTCGATTTCGCCGCCGCGGGAACAGCGAACATGATATACCTTCCGCAGACGGGAAGCTATGGCGGAAAACCCACCAATATACCTGTCACGCGCGCCAGGACAGGATGCTGCAGGAGCTGACAAGAATCAGCATTTCTGAGCTGACAGGGGGCCGGGGAGGAGCGTTTAGGGGGGCCCGGGGAGGAGTGTTTAGGGGGCCCGGGGAGGAGCATTTAGGGGGCCCAGGGAGGAGCGTTTAGAGGGGCCCGAGGAGGAGCGTCCCGGGGAGGAGCGTCAAGGGGGCCCGGGGAGGAGCGTTTAGGGGGCCCGGGGAGGAGCGTTCCGGGGAGGAGCGTTCAGGGGGGCCCGGGGAGGAGCATTCAGGGGGGCCCGGTGAGGAGCGTTCAGGGGGGCCGGGGGGAGCCTTTAGGGGGACCCGGGGAGGAGCGTTTAGGGGGGCCCGGGAGGAGCCTTTAGGGGGGCCCGGGGCGTTTAGGGGGCCCGGGGAGGAGCGTTCAGGGGCCCGGGAGGAGCGTTCAGGGGGCCCGGGGAGTAGCGTTCAGGGGGCCCGGGGAGGAGCGTTTAGAGGGGCCCGGGAAGGAGCGTTTAGGGGGCCCGGGGAGGAGCGTTCAGGGGAGGAGGTTCAGGGGGCCCGGGGAGGAGCGTTTAGGGGGCCCGGGGGAGGAGGGAGGAGCGTTCAGGGGGCGGGAGGAGCGTTTAGGGGGCCCGGGGAGGAGCGTTCAGGGGGCCCGGGGAGGAGCGTTTAGGGGGACCGGGGAGGAGCGTTCAGGGGGCCCGGGAAGGAGCGTTTAGGGGGGCCGGGGAAGGAGCGTTTAGGGGGGCCCGGGGGAGGTTTAGGGCGGGGAGGAGCAGGGGGGCCCAGGGAAGAGCGTTCAGAGGGCCCGGGGAGGAGCGTTCAGGGGGGCCCGGGAGGAGCGTTTAGGGGGCCCGGGGAGGAGCGTTCAGGGGGGCCGGGAGGAGCGTTCAGGGGGCCGTTCAGGGGGCCTTCGGGGAGGAGGAGCCTTCAGGGGGCCCGGGGAGGAGCATTCAGGGGGGCCCGGGAGGAGCATTCAGGGGGCCCGGGGAGGAGCATTCAGGGGGCCCGGGGAGGAGCATTCAGGGGGCCGGGGGAGCGTTTAGGGGGGCCCGGGGAGGAGCGTTCAGGGGGGCCCGGAGGAGCGTTCAGGGGGGGGAGGAGCGTTCAGGGGGCCCGGGGAGGAGCGTTCAGGGGGGCCCGGGGAGGAGCGTTTAGGGGCCCGGGGAGGGTAGGGCCCGGGAGGAGCGTTCAGGGGGCCCGGGAGGAGCGTTCCAGGGGTCCCGGGAGGAGCGTTCAGGGGGCCCGGGGAGGATTTAGAGAGAGGAGGGCGTTTAGGGGGCCGGGGAGGAGCGTTTAGGGAGGAGCGTTCAGGGGGCCGGGGAGGAGCGTTTAGGGGGCCCCCGGGGAGGAGCGTTCAGGGGGGCCCGGGAGGAGCGTTTAGGGGGGCCCGGGAAGGAGCGTTTAGGGGGGCCCGGGGAGGAGCGTTTAGGGGGGCCCAGGGAAGAGCGTTTCAGAGGGCCCGGGGAGGAGCGTTCAGGGGGGCCGGGGGAGGAGCGTTTAGGGGGCCCGGGGAGGAGCGTCAGGGGGCCCGGGGAGGAGGCGTTCAGGGGGACCGGGAGGAGCGTTTCAGGGGCCGGGGAGGAGTTTAGGGGGGCCCGGGGAGGAGCGTTTAGGGGGCCCGGGAGGAGCGGTTCAGGGGGGCCGGGAGGAGCGTTCAGGGGGGCCCGGGGAGGAGCGTTCAGGGGGGTTCCGGGGAGGAGCGTTTAGGGGGCCCCGGGGAGGAGCGTTCAGGGGGCCCGGGAAGGAGCGTTTAGGGGGGCCCGGGAAGGAGCGTTTAGGGGGGCCCGGGGAGGAGCGTTTAGGGGGGCCCAGGGAGGCCCCCGGGGAGGAGCGTTTAGGGGGCCCCGGGGAGGAGCGTTCAGGGGGGCCGGGGAGGAGCGTTTAGGGGGGGCCCGGGGAGGAGCGTTCAGGGGGGCCCCGGGAGGAGCGTTCAGGGGGAGGAGCGTTCAGGGCGGGGGAGGAGCGTTTTAGGGGGGCCAGGGGAGGAGAGCGTTTAGGGGCCGGGGGAGGAGCGTTCAGGGGGGCCGGGGAGGAGCGTTCAGGGGGCCGGGGAGGAGCCGTTCAGGGGGGCCCAAGGAGCGTTTAAGGGGGCCCGGGGAGGAGCGTTCAGGGGGGCCCGGGGAGGAGCGTTCAGGGGGGCCGGGAGGAAGCGTTTAGGGGGGCCCGGGGAGGAGCGTTCAGGGGGCCCGGGGAGGAGCGTTTCAGGGGACCGGGAGGAGCGTTCAGGGGGCCCGGGAAGGAGCGTTAGGGGGGCCCGGGGAGGAGCGTTTAGAGGGCCGGGGAGGAGCGTTTCAGGGGGCCCGGGGAGGAGCGTTCAGGGGGCCGGGGAGGAGCGTTTAGGGGGCCGGGAGGAGCGTTCAGGGGGCCCGGCGGAGGAGAGCGTTTAAGGGGGCCCGGGGAGGAGCGTTTAGGGGGCCCGGAGGGAGCGTTTAGGGGGGCCACGGGGAGGAGCGTTCGTTCAGGGGGCCCGGGAAGGAGCGTTTAGGGGGGCCCGGGGGGAGCGTTCAGGGGCCCGGGGAGGAGGCATTCAGGGGGCCCGGGAGGAGCGTTTAGGGGGCCCGGGGAGGAGCGTTCAGAGGGGGGCCGGGGAGGAGCGTTCAGGGGGACCGGGGAGGAGCGTTCAGGGGGCCCGGGAAGGAGCGTTTAGGGGCCCGGGGAAGAGGGGCCGGGGAGGAGCGTTCAGGGGGCCCGGGGAGGAGCGTTCAGGGGGCCGGGGAGGAGCGTTTAGGGGGGGCCCGGGAGGAGCGTTTAGGGGGGCCCGGGGAGGAGCGTTCAGGAGGGCCCGGGGAGAGAGCGTTCAGGGGGCCCGGGGAGGAGCGTTTAGGGGGCCCGGGGAGGAGCGTTCAGGGGGCCCGGGGAGGAGCGTTCAGGGGGGCCCGGGGAGGAGCGTTTCAGGGGCCCGGGAGGAGCGTTTAGGGGGACCGGGGAGGAGCGTTCAGGGGGGCCCGGGGAGCGAGGCGTTTAGGGGGGCCCGGGGAGGAGCGTTTAGGGGGCCCGGGGAGGAGCGTTCAGGGGGCCGGGGGAGGAGCGTTCAGGGGGCCCGGGGAGAGCGTTTAGGGGCCCGGGAGGAGCGTTTAGGGGGCCCGGGGAGGAGCGTTTAGGGGGGCCCGGGGAGGAGCGTTCAGGGGGGCCCGGGAGGAGCGTTTAGGGGGCCCGGGGAGGAGCGTTCAGGGGGGCCCGGGGAGGAGCGTTTAGGGGGGCCCGGGAGGAGCGTTCAGGGGGCCCGGGAGGAGCGTTAGGGGACCGGGGAGGAGCGTTCAGTTTAGGGGGCCCGGGGAGGAGCGTTTAGGGGGCCCGGGGAGGAGCGTTCAGGGGGCCCGGGAGGAGCGTTCAGGGGGCCGGGGAGGAGCGTTCAGGGGGGCCCGGGAAGGAGCGTTCAGGGGCCCGGGGAGGAGCGTTTGGGGGGGCCGGGGAGGCAGGGGGGGCCGGGGAGGAGCGTTCAGGGGGCCGGGGAGGAGCGTTCAGGGGGGCCCGGGGAGGAGCGTTCAGGGGGCCGGGAGGAGCGTTCAGGGGGCCCGGGGAAGGAGCGTTTAGGGGGGCCCGGGGAGGAGCGTTCAGAGGGCCGGGGGAGGAGCATTCAGGGGGCCCGGGAGGAGCGTTTAGGGGGGCCCGGGGAGGAGCGTTCAGGGGGGCCCGGGGAGGAGCGTTCAGGGGACCGGGGAGGAGCGTTCAGGGGCCCGGGAAGGAGCGTTTAGGGGGGCCCGGGGAGGAGCGTTCAGAGGGCCCGGGGAGGAGCGTTCAGGGGGCCCGGGAAGGAGCGTTTAGGGGGGCCCGGGGAGGAGCGTTCAGGGGCCCCGGGGAGGAGCGTTCAGGGGGCCGGGGAGGAGCGTTTAGGGGGCCCGAGGAGGAGTGTTTAGGGGGCCCTGGGAGGAGCGTTCAGGGGCAGCGTTCAGCTAACGCCCCCGATCCAGCACCCGAGGACGTGCGAGTCATCTGCAGTAATATTCCCCCGCTGTTAATCTTATTTTTCGTCCCGGGGACAAAATGGACCAGTCATGGGTATGATGCTGGTATAACCGTGTCAGGAATTCCTCCGTTCGCCCTGTGCAATTTGGGGCTTCGTCATTAGGTTGGGCGGCGCTGGCGTCATCTCCCGTAATGGAACCGATTCGCCAAGAGGCGATGCTGGCGGAAAGGGACTCGATCCTCTTGAAACCCGCGAGAGGCGCTTCGGGCTCCTCCCGCCTCAGCGGCTTCGGATTCCGGCTTCAGCGAGCTCCGTGGACGTCGGAGGATGTACATATATATAATATATATATATATATATATATATATATATATATATATATATATATATATATATATATATATATACAGTTCAATATAATACTGTTTCGTCATTCGAATCTTCATCAACCCAACTTCCATTAACCAAATCCCCCCCCCCCCCTGCCGCCGCCAGAAGCACCGGCGGCGCGTCACGTGACCGACTGGCCGGAGACCCACTAAAATTTTGACGCCGATCTCTTCTTCTGTTGTGTCATTGTTGTTATTATTATTATCCCTATCATTATCTTTATTATTATTATTATCATTATTATTATTAAAGTAATTATTATCCTCTCGTTTTTGATAAAGATAATGATAATGATAACAATAATAATAATTATTATCATTATTATCGTCATTAGTATTATTGTCATTACCGTCATCATTACCATTATTCTTGCCATCATTATTTCACTATTATTACTATTATCATTGTTATCATCATTATCATCATTATCGTCATCATTATTATTACTATTATTATTGTTATCATCTTTATTATCATCATCATCGCTATTATCCTTACTTTTACCATTATCATTATCGTAATTATTCTGGAACTTGACATAGCCAAGCAAGCAAGAAAAATGAAAAGACAAGAACTAAGTTTTCAAGAAGTCACGGCACGCACGCACAGCCACGGACACACACGCACAAGCACACACTTTAGATATTTTTCAAAGGTATATCCGAACGCATTCACATGTCCTTTAAAACCTCCAGCCGGTCTAACGCGTTGCTTATGTACGCTTCTGCGAAAAATGATAAAATAATCATGATAATAATCTATTCCCAGGCCTAACTTACGGATGGCATTTGTGGTAGTTAACGTTAAGGGTCAAAACAGGTCACATGATTAATCATTTTGTATTTCGCTGAATACTTGTTCCGATAATCATACAATGTTGAAAGGGTTATCTTCTGTTAGATGCAAGTCGTGTGAGAAATATGCAAATATAATTTATGTGTTTAATATTCTCTCTACACAAATCTGTGTGAGTTCTATTTAATCTCGAAAGAATGATTTGTAAATTACGGGGTTCCAGCTCTTCCCGGTGAGCAGAAAACGCATGAATGATAATGAATGTTTCTGCAATGCAAAATACCATTCATTCTCATTCAGACGCTTCCTACATTTGTCACAGTTAATTCCGGAAGGCGCGGCCGTACAGGCTGCATAGAGCCGAGCTTACAACTAGAGGGTCTTGCGAAGGGATTTAGTCTTATATTACAATGGAAATCAATGAGCATGCAAAGCCATTTTCTCATCTGATAAACAACATTCAAAAAAAAAACTTTTGCACCAACGTACTTTGTTACTGTTCATCTCTCCGTCCTCGCGTGAGCGTTCTGGATATTCAAATCAACCATTGAGAGTCTTTCAAGAGGAAAAGGTATTTGTGCGGCCACTTATCTAAGACGCATCTGGCACGGCGATTCAATGGCGACTATTGCCCTCGACGAACAATTCAAAATGCCCGCTGGCAACCGGGAACCTTCTGAATGCCTCTCGCCTTTGCGCTTTATCACGCTGAAGGGGTTAAGGCCGCGGCTAAGTTCCTGCGGACGGGCCTTCGTCAGGGTCATTAGTGTCAATCGAGCCACAAGCCGCAATCAGGCGTATAATGCGTCCCTCTGGCCGACAGGTTATTAGGCTCACGGCGGCCATTCAGAGGCTGAGCCCGACAATACGGGCGTCGGGCTCCGGGAGAGGGAGGCCGAGGTGGACCACGGGTGGGCAGGGGGCTTGGGGTAAAGGGGGAGGGGGGATAAGAGGAGACACTCGAAGGGACTTTATGAACCTCGACGTCGGAGTTGTGTGGATGTCAAGTCTTTTCACGATTGGAGGAATCCTTCTACTGTTCCATATCCGTCGCCAATGCTTCAGAAACTCCATCTTATGCTATATCTCTTTACTCGGAAGGATCAAAATGCAAAATAGATGTTCTCTGAATATGATGTAGAACTCTTTAGATGTTACAATGACATGCGTCTCTGCCAAGAATACTTTAAGACAGATAGTGCGCTCAGTGGTGAGATAATCCCGCAAGGCATTATAAAGATTCAACATGTCTTCCGTTTTAATTTTCTAGACAAAGGCCACGCAGACGCTGACGCATCTCCTCGCAAACTCTTCCTCGGCGGGGAAATGTACTCCCTCGGACATTCTTTCAGATCTGCTCTTCGCCTTTTCTTCCTTTTCTCTTCCTTTTTGAAACGCCGCTACTTTCGCCCGTTTTTAAAGTCGGACGCATCGCGCCGCTCTCCCGGAGGCGTCAGCGAGCGTCCCTTCGCGTCCTCCGGAGAGCGCGGACACGCCGTCACTCTCAGCAGCCTCCTTCAACCCCCCCCCCCCCCCACCCTCCTTGAGACGCCCCCTCCCTCCTTAGAATCCAACCACTCTCTTTCGCGTAGACGCCCCGCGCTCCCTCCGGCAGACACCCCCTCTCCTCTCGTAGACGCTCTCTCTCCCTCCACTGCCTCCCGCCTCCCTCCCTCCCTCGGCTCCCTCCGCTCGCTCATCTCTCGAAATGATATCCTTCGCCGCTTCCCCGCTTCTCGATGTCGATTCGCCGTTTCCTCCATTATGCCGCCCTGACGCACGGCGCTCGCAGCGGCCGTTCGGGCTGACATCCTGCCGAAGGACTACCTGGTATGCGGCGCTGCGGCAGACGGGGCGCTGCTGCAGGGGAGGCGCCGCTCGAGGGAGAGGGGAACGAAGAAGGAAGAGAGGGGAGGGGAGAGGAGAAGGAAGGGGAAGGAGGAGGGGAGGAGGGGAAAAATAGGAGGAGGGGAAAAATAGGAAGAGCGGGAAGAGGGAAACACAGAAAGAGACAGGAAAATTAGGAAGAAGGGGAAGGAGAGGGGAGGGATAGGAGAAGGGAAGGAGGGGAGAGGAGAAGAGAGAAAAAGGGAAAGAGAAAGAAGCGGAGAAGGTAGGTTGGTGGAGGAGGGCAAGGGGGAAAGAAATAAGCGGAAAGGGAGGGAAAGAGAGGGAGGGAAAGTCAGGAAAACTAAGAAGAGGGGAATAGAGAGATAAAAAAGGTTGGGTAACTAGAGAGGGGAAGAGAGATAGAAACAGGAAGAACACGAGTAAGACAGGAGAGGGTCGAAAAAAGGCAGTGCACAAGGGGGAGTGCACAGGAAAGGGGAGAAAGAAGGAGAACCAAAAAAGGACAATAAACAAGAAAGATAGTAAAGAAAAGGAGAGAGAGGGGAGCGAAAGGGGACAACAATAACAAAGAAGGGGAGAGAGGAGGGAAAGGGGAGGCAGAGGGAGAGAAAAGGACGGGGAAACGAGAAAGAGGAGACAGGAGAGGGGAGAAAGGGGAATAGAAACAGGAAAAGCCGTGGAAACGAGGAGAAAGACGAAGGGGAAAAAATCAAGAACATAAGAGAAAAGGGGAGGTAACGAAAAAAGGCAAGAAAACAAGTGGGAGGGGAAAGGAGAGGGGAGGGAGAGAAGATAGAGAAGAAAGCAAGAAGACTGAAGAAAGGGACAAAAGAGAAAAAGCTGATAAAAGGGGAAAGGGAAAATGGAAGGAAAGGATGGGATCCAGAGAAAAAAAAACGACGGAAAGGGAAGAGAAAATGAGAAGAAGGGTAAAAGGAGTGATAAGAGCAAAGTAATAACGAGGGAGATGATGAACGAGGAAGAGGAAGGAAGGGGGAGATAATTGAAAGAAAGAGAGCAAGGAACAAAAAGAGAGGGAAGATAGCAAGAGAAAAGGGAAGCAAACAAGAGAAATATACAAGTGAAGAAAGTGGGGAGAGAAGGGAACAATAAGAAAGAAAAAGAATGAAGGGAGGGAAAAGGAAAGGAAAGAATAAGGAATAAAATAGAGAGATAGAAGGAAGATAGAGAGGAAAAAATAATAAATAACCAAACATACAGAACGGACAGAAACACACTCGCACACGAGAAAGAGAAATCATAGAAAAAATGGAATACTCACTCAAGCACACACATTGTACGCATCCACTGAGAAAGAGAGAGAGAGAGAGAGAGAGAGAGAGAGAGAGAGAGAGAGAGAGAGAGAGAGAGAGAGAGAGAGAGAGAGAGAGAGAGAGAGAGAGAGAGAGAGAGAGAGAGAGAGAGAGAGAGAGAGAGAGAGAGAGAGAGAGAGAAGAGAGAGAGAGAGAGAGAGAGAGAGAGAGAGAGAGAGAGAGAGAGAGAGAGAGAGAGAGAGAGAGAGAGAGAGAGAGAGAGAGAGAGAGAGAGAGAGAGAGATGAGAGAGAGAGAGAGAGACTTTAAACTTTATACTCTCTCCCAAGCGCTATCGCATTTAGAAAATGTTATTCCGCCATAACGCGGTGTTACGAGAGCCCAGCGGTCAGTATGAGGTGAATAACACACTCCCGGTCACTTGTCCGCGCTGCGCAAAGGGATCGAACCGCAATCAGGTGAACCAAGTCGTATTCAACCCCCTATGATTCATAAAGGCAGCGAGATTCTGGCATTCCGATCTCCTTCCTCCATTCGCTTATATTTTTACGACTCGCACGAAAACCACTCTCGGCCGTAACGCATGGCTCGGCGCCCGTAATGACAGTAGCAACAGCGCGGGAATTACATACTCGCGGCTAATATCAATAAACGCGAAAGAATAAACAATATATATCGGATATTGCGTGAGTAAATATTTGCAAGTACTTGTTTGTGGAGCGCGTGGCGTGACCCCACCTGAGACCTGGTTGGGAACCGCCGTGATAATGTTGGCAACTGCACCTCCCCGCCGGACCCAATCCCATTAGCTGCCAGATTACCTACATGATCATATCAGCTGCCATCAGCATTGCCATCTTTACTGCCAACATCATTACCACTCCCACCAGAGGACCCACCGCTGCCGGCCGGGGCGACGCGAAAATTCCCCGTCCCTGCAGCCTGGGACGCCGTTGGTGGAGAGGCCGAACGCACGCAAGATTTACATGAATTAGTCTTGTTGTCACAGCTGTTGCTAGCGAGGGAATTACTGCCACCTCTTGTGCTGTTTTCCTCTTTTTTATCCGCCGTAACTACCATCGCTTATGTTGTTCACCAGATGCGGCACTTCTGAAAAAGAGAGAAAAAATTAAATGAATAAAAGAAAGACTAACGCCACACGCTGAAAAAGCTTTCCTCTGGCATGCAAAAGCAGAGACAACGGCGGCAACATCGTAATTTTTGTCGGAATATCGTCGACGATAAAAATCAACGTCATTAACATCCGGGTTATAATCACTATCCATTCATTAGTGTGATTATGAAAGCAATTTCATGATGTTGATAACAATTAATAATCCACTGAACTTACCATTAAATGCGAACCAGCGAGAGAGAATCTTTATTTTCTTCAAATAACCGTCACTTTTCAAATCCCGGATGGGACTCAACCTTACTTGGGAAGAAATATCATTTCATTTTTTAACCAGCTGTCTGCGCGGATGTCATTATCATCAGAGAAACTTCAAAGTATGTGTAAAATTATTTGCAGATTCTGAAATTCTATATCCTTACAAAATTTTCCATTTCCCATTCTTTTCCCCTGCATTGGACATTACATTCACGGCAAAATCCAAAAAACAAAATCGGTATTGAGAACCTGCACAAGCGAATCTACTCAGAAATGTACTATGAGCGCATTATTTTGTTCCTTCCCTTTACCTAGTAGTTGTTGCTGGTACCGCTAGGGGGCCGCGCCGTCTGGTATAACCGAGAGTGGTTTCCGTGAAAGAAAAAAAACATCAGCGAATGGTAGAAGGAGATCGGAATCCCAGAATCTCGCTGCCTATAGGATTAATAGAGGGTTGAATGCTATGCTATATACAGACTGTCCATCTACGAGTGTGCTATTAAGCGTCTATGAGCCATGGAGATTCGTGACGCGCCAAGCATTTCCTGGAAATGAAATAAACTATTCAAAAAGCTCGTGTTTACACCAAAGGGCGACGAGCATTACAGTAAAGAGTTTAGAATTACCGTTTGTGAAGTTGCAATTAATTTGATGATACGAATTTCCAATAGAAAACGTGGAGCCTCAAAATTCCGTCATCATTTTTGTTGTTGACTCAGCGACCTTTATTCAGCATATGAATTGGATGACGATCGAGGCGCCAATGCCAACAGCGGGGAAATGCATAACAAATGAATTAGAATGAATTGCTGAAACACTTTTAGAAATAAAGGAAGTATGATGACCAGTGATGTCCAACAGAGAGAAGTCAGACTGGCATAAATATTTTTTCTGTTATATAGAGAGAAGGGGGAGGGGAGAGAGAGAGAGAGGGAAGAGAGAAGAGAGAGAGAGAGGAGAGATAGATATAGAGAGAAAGAGAGAAAGAGAGAGAGAGGGAGAGGAGAGGGAGAGAGGGGGAGAGAGGAGAGAGAGAGAGAGGGTGGGGAGAGAGTGGGAGAGAGAGAGAGATAGATAGAGAGAGAGAGAGAGTGATGGGAGGGAGAGGGAGAAGAGGAGAGAGAGAGAGAGTTGGGACTTATTCTACATGACACTGACACGTCATGAATGGGACAGGTGTCAGAATATGAATACAAGATTATGATAATGATAATAATAATAGTAATCATGATAATAACAACAATGCTAATAGTGATAACAATTATGATGATGATATAATGATAAAAATGATAATGACAGATATAATGCTGATGATAACAACGATGAATAAATAAATGGATACATCGAGAGAGAAATAACGAAATAACTGCCTCCTCCAGCAGCGACCTCACCGCCGCCCCCTCCCCGTCGCCGCCCCGCCTTCCCCGCCCGGAGCCGAGCTGTCAGCCGAGCGCCACAGAGCAGCACAATGCTGACTCTTTTAAGGCGAACGGATGAGGCCCCTTAATGCCTTCGGAGGGAATCGCTGTTGGTTATCATTAGCGAGGTTTCCGTCTCCGCGGCGTGGCAGATATTGCTGTGGGATTCCTGTTTGGTGATCAAAGGTATTTTTTTCATTCTCTTAAGATTGCAAATATGGCGTTTGTGATTAGGGTGCGCGGAATCAATTAGCAGTGGTTGTGTCTCCCTCGTGATGGTGTTATTATGCAGTCTGATTAATTATCATTGATAGAGTTGATTTGCTGGTTTGTCAATTTACGTCTCATTGTAGCTATGGATGTATTTTTTTCATCTCTGTTGATGTATATTTCTGAGCACGGAACTTATTCACAGGAAGAGCCAACGCAAGCAACGGGATGAAGTGTTTTTATTTGGATTCTGAAAATGAATTTATCACGAGCATTCTCCTCCCCTCTTGCGTGCTTCCGCCTCACCCGCTGCAGGCCGCCTTCCCCAGCGGCGGGGAGGGAGGGGACCCCCGGAGCCGCCTCCCCTCGTCACCCTGATGAAGCCTCGCCCTTAATCTCGGCGCAGAAAGGTCCGTTCATTGAGGCGGCTACAGCTTCATTCCCTTCGGCCGTCACTGAGGAGTTTATTGTTCATGTTTATTTCAAGGCGTCGGCGGGCGGGGCGAGAGAGCGGCCGTTTGCGTCAGCTCCTCGGCGGGATGGCCCCCGATGGCCCGCGGCGATGGCCAATCTGCCTCGAACTGCGCTCCCGGGGATTGGAAGGTGGAGGGTCCTCCCTCCCCCTCCCCCAGGGGCGCCCCTTGATTCCTCCGGTCGCCTCTTGCATTTCCTGGAAGCCCTTTTCTCTCACGTCTGCTGCCATTACGTCCTGCCCCTGCCAAGTCGTTTCCCTGACCGTCCCTGATTTCCTCCAGTCGTCCCTGGCGTGTCCTGATCGACCTTGCCATCCCGGCTGCCTCTCGCGCCGCCAGGACGTCCCTTAATGCTCCTGGACGATGCTTATCCCCCTTAATTGCCGTCTCCCGCTCGGCCCTCGCGTCCTGGCAATCTTCAGCGACTCCTTCCCGTCCCTGGAGCCTCGGCGATCCTTCCGCGAAGGAGTCTCGCTTCCCCCTCGCTCTCCGGCCGGACGCGCTGTCATCGGACGCGGTCTTCGCCTCCGCTGCTGTTTATCTAAACAGGCATGTGGATGTGTTTACGGCATCTCCCTTCTTTCTTTCTCTTCGGTCTGTCTCTGCGTTTGTCTGTCTATTTGTCTGTCTGTCTTTCTGAG
>NW_020868916.1:431176-433676 GCF_003789085.1 Penaeus vannamei
TGATAACAATAATAATGACAATAATAAAGATAATATTGATAATAAGAATGATGATAATAATAATAATAATAATAATGATAATAATAATAATGATAATAATAATAATAATAACAATAATAACAATGATGATAATAGCAATAATATTGATAATAATTATGATAATGATAATAATGATGATGATAATAATAATGATAATAACAATAATAATAATAATAATAATAATAATAATAATAATAATAATAATAATAATAATGATAATAATAATAATAACAATGATAATAATAATAATAATAATAATAATAATAATAATAATAATAATAATAATAATAATAATAATAATAATAATAGCAATGATAATAGGAATAATAATAACAATATTAATAATCGCAATAGTAATGGTAATAATAACAATAGTCATATCAATAACCATAACATCAGTGATCATGATAACAGCAACAAAAGCAGCGCCAGGGCCAGAAATCCCGCCGACAGAAGCTACAACCGGTGCAGAGTCATTATTGCAAAGCGTTGCAATCACACTTCGTCCTCTCATGAATGCTTTTACATTACGGTGAACACTTTAAGTATAATGACAGAGTATTTCCTTTGTATCTGAACATTTCGCGTAGTTTGAACGCTTAAGTAATGAGCAAACACGCTGGTTCTTATTGCTGAAGTTGTGACGGAAATATTGCAGACTAAAAGGCCGGGGTGAGTGTTATTACAGTAATGGCGAAGGAGAGGGATTGTGGTTGTTAAAAGGATGATGACGATGGTGGTGATGGTGATGAGAGGGCTAATGGTGCTGGTGATGAGAATAGTAGTAGTAGAAGTGTGGTGGTTGGTTGTGGTAGTAACAGAAGTACTAATAATAGTAGTGGTAGTTGTAGTAGCAGTAGTAATGGTAGCATTAGTAGTGATGGTGGTGGTGGTAGAAACATAAGTAGTAGTAGTAGTAGTAGAAGCAGTAGTAGTAGTGGTAGTAGTAGTACTTGTAGTAGTAGTAGTAGTGGTGGTAGTAACACTGGTAGTAGTAGTGATAGTAGAAGCAGTAGTAGTAGTAGTAATAGCAGCAGTTGCAGCAGCACAGTAGCAGTAGGAACGACAATGATGATCCCCAAAATAACAAGAGCAATTAAGACCCGAACCAGCGGCCCATCCCCGTCCCAATGCGCAGGCGCGCTCGTCCCTGTTTTCCTTCCAGCTCCCGCGCTCATAATCCTTAGTACCTCTTCAGTAATCCCTAAACTCCTGGTCGGCAGAGATCATCTAACTGTTATTACTGACCGCCATGCTCTCCCCGCTTAATGGAGCGATATAATTACACCACAAGAGGGGAAAACACTCTATGGTTAGAATGGGAATCCTCCTTGAATAGAACAGCCCGTAATGGACCCTCATCCCTGCGGGGTTGATGGATGGAAATGAAATACTGTCTAATTGCGGTCATTAACGCTGATTGGCGTATGATCGTTTGTTCGTCACCGCTCGAGATCTTGGTCATTATTTAGGTTTTGGAATGTCCTTTGTGTTAGGTTTTCATTGCGGAAGGATGGACTGTCTGTGAGAGAAAAGGGCGCCGTTAGGAGGTCGACGGCGTGGGCGTGGGCGGAATTTTCGTAAGAGTGGGTTTGTGACTCCCTCTGAAAGCGAGGCGGGCTTGGAGGGCGTTTTGGTAAATAAGTCTGCCGTTTGGACGAGTTTCGGTTTTCTGTGAGTAAGCGCTTCGTAGATGTATATTCTGTAGCCTTGGTTACAGTGACCTGGCTCGTGAAGTAATGGTAATAAATCTAGATATACGAGCGATAAAAAAAACACACAAAAACAGGAGTTTGAAAAAAAATCCAGATGAAAAAAAAAAGTATTTAGGAGCATTTTCCCCAGCTTGAACTACGAGGGCATAAAACACACACACACACACACGCACACACATTTCTCGAATTTTACGAGTGTTTCGGCGGTTTCCTCATCCCTGGCGCAGCTTTCCTTAATCCTTCCTGTGTGACTCGTCCTTCCCTCGCTTCCTCCTTCCCTCTTCCTTCCTCGCTCACCCTACCTTCTCCCTTCTCATTTCTCTTCGTCCTCCTCGTTCTCCTCTTCTATCCCTCTTCCCCTTTCTGTTCCTCCTCGCCATCCCCTCCTTCCCTTTCCCTTTTCTCTTCTTCTCGCTTCTCGTTCTCCCCTCCTTCCCTCTCCCCTTCTCTTTCTCGCTTCTCGCTCTCCGTCCTCTCTCCCCTTTTCTCTTCCTTCTCATTCTCCTTCCACAACCTCCCTTATGTGTCAAACTTTTCCCTGAAAAAGTAATTAGATTTCTTGTGTTCGCCGAGCTTCTCCCTGAGACCCCGGAGCCCTAGCATCGTCGGCGGCTCATTCTTCGCTTTGTCTGGCTAGAGAGTGTAACTGCTGGATGTCAACAACGTTTGTTAACTGCCCTCTTTTATAGCTAGATTAATTTTCATTCGAAGAGAGGTTTGCCTCCCTCATAACTCCTCGTGCCTTT
>NW_020868916.1:436176-441176 GCF_003789085.1 Penaeus vannamei
ACACACACACACACACACACACACACACACACACACACACACACACACACACACACACACATATACATACATATATATATATATATATATATATATATATATATATATATATATATATATAATATATATATATAATTATTTGTGTGTGTACAAACACACACGCAGTGCAGCGTCGTCCACTGGTTTCCTCTCCGCCGCGCCCGCCGACCCCCCTCCCCCGTAAGCTTTTCTCCTGCACCCTCTAACCCCCCCCCCCCCTGGCCCCTCCGCCCCCCGTGCCTTTTTTCGCCTCCGCGCCCAGACAATAGCCCCGGCCACGGCCCATTGCGCACCGAGGCCGTCTTCGCTCGTCGTCCCGCCCGGGCACCTCTCGTCCTCTGGGTCAGGCCTCTTCCGCTGGCGTCCACGTCGTCGGCCTCACGTCCTCCACTTCGTGCGGGATTGGCCTTCTCCGCATGGCCGAGGCCGGTGTCTTCTCAGCGGTGTGGACTGACGTCCTCCACATCGTCCACATTCCACATTCTTCCAGAGCGACCTTTTCCTTCCATTGTCCGAGACCGACGTGTTCCACACCGTCGCCGGAGCTCCTTTCCTCACTTCGTCGTCCCCTCCGCTCTCTCCCTCCGCTTCGATCCGGCCTCCGTGCCCCCGCCGCGTTCCCCCTCTCCCTCCCTCCCCCTCCCTCCTCCCTCCTCCCTCCCTCCTTCTTCTCAGGCCTACTCGTAGACTATTTCCAAAGGACACACCGGGCTTATCCAAACAGCGCGTGTTGGTTCAGTTCACAAAGCCTCTCTCAATCTCTTCTGGCGCTGATCTTAAGTGTTTACATAAGTGCAGTGCGGGTAACAAATGTGACACTTATGCAAACGGGAACATTTTCCGTGCGGTCCTTGGCCCCTGGGTGTCCGGGAGGCGCTCTCAGGCACTCGGGGGAAACTTTTGCCGCGACGAAGGAAAACAAAAGAGAGGCTGAAGGTCTCCTGCTGGAGGAATGGCAGGGGGAGGGTGAATTAGCCAGTCAAGAAAGTTCATCCCCGTCTGCATTGCCAAGTTTCGACGATTGGAAGAATGACAAATATACTCCTGTTACAGTTACAGGGTTGGGTTATGTACACATCCATGCACATACGAACCACACACACGCACATATACGTATGGATATGTGTCTGTATAAGCAGATGCAAAAGTTATTCTTTAAAGGAAAAATGGATTCACTTACTTTGGAAAACTAAATATCGCCTTCGCTTTTCAATTTCTTGGAATCAGAAGTGAAATTTCAATTAATTCATTCCGTCAGCCTGAAGCCAACTGCAGTATTGAGTTCTGCAGTGGAAAGATCCTCCGCCCTGCCTCTCTCTCTCTCTCTTTCTCTCTCATTCTTTCTCGTCGCTCTCTCTTCTCATTGCACTCATCTGTCTGGGAAGAGCGCTAACAAATCTACACTCGTCTCGCTGATCTCACATCCCATTCTCCATACATGAAGGGTCTGGATCTCTCAGTCACATGTCTCAGTGGTGCTATTATGTGGAAGTGCGTATCTCTCCACGTCTCCCTCTCTACCTCCACCTGTCTATCCTCCACACCTCACAGCACATCGCCACTCTACCTCTCTCATCTCTGTATATCTGACACTCTCTATCGCAGTCTCGGTAGAGTAGGTCATCCTGTGCGGGATCAGGGATCGAGTGTATCCCAATTCTAGTGTCCGGACCACTATCACCACACACACATTCGCTCGTCGATCTCTCTCTACATCTCATCTGATGTATACCTCCTTCATCGGGCACTCTCTCAGTATCACTCCTTCTCATCTATCTACCGGGTGTGCGTGAGACGACCAACCCACATACACATAACCTCTGCCCCTCCCCGTCTAACACGAGGGTGCACAAATCTCCTCCCTCCTCTCTCTTCGGTCTACTGCTCTCTCTCTCTCCATCCATCTTTCTCTCCTGCCTCCACGCTTCTCAATCACTCTCTCTCTCTCTCTGCTCTATGCCTCGTCGCCTTCACCGATCATCCCTCACTACCCTCGAGCTTTAACTGACTGCCTTACTCTACAACTTTCTCTCTACGCCTCGGCATGGCGTCATACCTCTCAGGGTAAAACGCCTTCACACGCCCTCCTCTCCTTCTTTGTCTCCCTCTCTCCTCTATTCTAGTCTATACGTATTCATAATACTAATCTATCTATCTTAATCTTGCATCTTTGCTATCTATCTATCTGCGTCTTTATAATATCCAACAGCTCAGCCTATACTATGACAGCTATTGACTAGCTCGAATTACTATACCTATATCCACCACTCTCCACCGACACACACATCAGCGACACACACACTGTGTCACAGGCTTAACTTCGATGCCGGTTCGTCAGCCACACACACGCACACCCACTAATGTCGGACAGTCAGCACACAACTCGTATGCTTATCCTACCGTAGTTGCCTCTATACGGCGACTAGCTGTGGATACAATAATCATATGTGTTATATTAGGCAACCTTATACTGGAGGAGCGGTATACTCTATTAGGTTCGGTCAATATATATAGGTAGTAATATGATCATCAAGTATCAATACTGACCGTATAAGTAGATCACTCTATAGTTATTCATCACGTATGACACATATAATATAATTATATGTCATATATAGTATAGTATTGAACGCGTCAACTACTAGCTCACCTCAGTAGTATGTACCGTGATATGCTATCGTGTAACTGCTAGCGCGTGCGCGATAAAGATCGTGTGGTAGTGTGGCACACAGCAACCACACACACACCTATATATACCCGTGTTATAGTATATATACTACCTAATACCCTCATTTCTTAACTATATTCCACAGCCATAACCAGTAGAGTATATACGCATATGCGTGTTTGGTTGTGGCGTGTACGTGTGTGTGTGTGTGGTGTGATGGTGAAGATGTGGACAGCTTCACACATTCACACCACCTTCTCGCCCGTGGTCTTCAAGGACCACTTGAGGACGCAAGAAGCGGCACTCGGCAGGAGCGAGAAAACAAAGTTACGGAGAGTCGGCGGTGTCTATGACCAGGAAAGTTTTGAATCACAGAATCCTGGAGGAAAAGTTAAAAGGCTCTGCGTTTACACGAAATGAAATCCTGTTTCGAATCCCTGTCTTACCGCGTGGAATAGACATACAAGTAGACATGCCTGGCGACTACATTTCTATATTTATAGTTTTTTTTTATATATCTTTATATTCTACCTACCTATGGGGCCAGCTGAGTGAGACGAAAATATAGCCATAAAGCGATGAGTATACATATAGACCTATTGTATATAATATAGTATACATATATGCATACATCTTCAATACAATACTACATTTCACATCATATCAAAGCACATTACTTTTATGACTCTATCTCTTTCTATAAAAGCTTGATCGTCTCTGTAATTAAAAACACAAAGAATCATTGTTGTCTGCAGCTTAAATCCCGCCAAGGAACTCGCATCAAGGAAAGACAAACTTCTTACTTTTAACATTGATGTGAAATAAATTGCATTCTATTGAGCTTCTTCTGCGTCGAGCAAAAGTTTCCAAACTGGGGTACGCGAGTGGTTCCTAATATCTATCATTTATTTATTTACTATTTATTTATTCAACGAATATGTTTAACGAATCTATTTACCTCATTTCCGGATCGAGTTAGTTAGTTGTTGCAAGATTCAAAAACGTTATTAATTTCAATGCTGTACATCATTCAGTATGTACTTTGATCGCTTGAGTCTGACGTCATGAATCATCTATTACAGCCTGGCAGCTGGATTAATGTTGCATGGACCTTTTCACACACTCATTTGAAGTTTAATAATTTCTTTAGAAGAAATAAAGCTTTTATACCTTCGCTACAGCATATATATGTATAGCTCAGATTTTTTTTTCATTCTTGTCGCTGTTCCAAATTCATCTTTTTGCTTTTAACAGAGAGAAATAAGAGTAAAAATCAAAAGGGGACGAGAGTTGGCGACGCAAGGCTTCAGGCGCCGAATCGACAAAAGTTAGGGAACAATCGGTGTAGTTTTGAGTACTGGCTTTTGTTTTGCTTTTTGTTCTTGTTTTGTTTTTCATTGTTATTTCATATGTGCTTTTCAAAACACATTTTCTTTAGTTTAGATACCATGCTTTTGTATATATATATATATATATATATATATATATATATATATATATATATATATATATGTGTGTGTGTGTGTGTGTGTGTTGTGTGTGTGTGTGTGTGTGGTGTGTGTGTTATGTGTGTTATTATAATCGTTATCATTATTGTTGTTATTGTTAATGTTATGGTTATCATCATCATTCTTATCATTATTGCTATTATCATCATTATCATCATCATTACCATTACCATTGTTATTACTGTTTCTGTTATTACCATTCTTATTTTGTTTGTTACCACTTTTACCATTATCATTTTCATTTTATTATTACTATTATTATTATAAATATTATTATTATTACTATTGCTATTGTTATCATCATTATCATTATGATTACTATTATTACTATTATTACTACTACTACTCTCATTATTACAATCATAAAATCTATTATTCTTTTATCATTATCACTGTTGTTGCTGTTATCTTTACTAACATCATTGTCATCATTATCTTTATCATAATTACCATAATCATTATCATTATTATCACCATTGTTATAATTGTTGTTATTATCATAACTATAATTTTTGTTATTATTATTATCATAATCATAATGTTTATTACTGGTATTATCATTAACATCTTTTCCATTATCTTCATTATCACCAATATCATCACCCTCATCACTTCTCCCATCGACGAATATCATTCCTCACTCCGCATAATCCCGGTATTTTCGCACCGACTGCGACTCGGAGTCCCGCCCGCCGTCTGCTCTGCTGCGTCCACCACGAAGGACTCGAGGATAGTCCGGGTGCAATAAAGCTACAAACAGCTCCTCCAGGGACACGGCAGGGCTA
>NW_020868916.1:446176-448676 GCF_003789085.1 Penaeus vannamei
ATGAGAATAAAAGTTCCAAAAGGGATCATATATAGTCTGCGTACGTACACAGGGGGATCCCACCATGTCCTCTGTCGATGGTCTATGCTAATTCACGACACAGGACCGACTCAACGAGGCCGGCGATTTATGTTCCTCGGGACCAGCGGGGGGCAGGGGCGCGTCGAGGGGGGCGGGGGAGGGGAGGGGCAGGGGAGAAAGGAGGAGGGGGGGAGGGAAGGAAGGAGAGGGGGAAGGAGGAAGGAGGGTAAGGAAGGGGAGGAGGGGGAGAGGAGGGGGGAAGAGGAGGAGGGAGAAAGGAGGAAGGGGGGAAGGAGGAAGGAAGGAGGGGGGGAAGGGAGAAGGAAGAAGGAGGGGGAGAGGAGGGGGGGAAGGGAGGGGGAGGGAAGGTGAAGGAGGGAGGAGGGGGAGGAAGGGGGGAAGAAAGGAGAAGGGGGAGGAAGGAAGGAAGAAGGAGGGAAGGGGGAGAGGGGGAGGAAGAAGGAGGATGGGGGAAGGGAGGAGGGGGGGGGAAGGAAGGAAGAAGGACAAGGGGGGAAGTGGGGGAAGGCGGAGGGCAAGAAAGAGGAAGGGATGGAAGAAGGAAAGGCATGAGGAGGGAGGGGGCGATGAGAGGAGGAAGGGCAAATAGGAGAGACAAGGCAGAAGCAAAAGGAGGGAAGGGAGAAACGGAGAGGGCACGGAAGGATGACGGTCGCAGAGAAGGAGTGACCATTCAGTTTTAGAGACGACACCCTGGGAGGGAGGAGGAGGAGGAGAAAGAAAGAGAAAAAGGGGGAAGAAAAAATAAGTGGGAGGGATCGGGAGGCTTTGGCCGGGGAGAGAAAAGAGCTGGCAGGAGGGAGGGAAACATGAGGAAGCTACAGAGGGAGGGGCGAGGCCCTGCGCGGAGGGGGACGAGCCAGGAGGCTGATCGCAGGAAAGGGAGGAGGCGCAGAGAGGAAGAGAGAGAGGGAGAATGAGAAAGCGGGGAGGGTGAAAGAAAGAGAGAGAGGGAGATGAACGGAAAGACAGACAGATATAGATAGACAGACAAATAGAGAGTTGGATAGCTGGATGGATGGATAGACAAATAAAGATGTATAGAAGGATAGATATGGATAGATAGAAAAGAGATATATAGATATATAGAGATAGATAGATAGAGGTAGATAGAAATAGATAGATAGATGATAAATAGATAGATAGATATAGATAATAGAGGGACAGACAGAGAGAAAAAAGAAGAGGAGAGAGGAGGAGAGAGAGAGAGAGGGAGGGAGGGAGAGAGAGATTGATAGAAGGAGAGGGAGGAGAGAGAGAGATTGATAAATAGATAGCCAGACAGAGATAGAGAGAGAGAGAGAGGAGAGGAGAGCCAGACAGAGAACTGAGAGGGGCATACAAAAACGCGGTAGGAAGGAAGAGAGCGGGAATCGCAGAATAAGGAAGAGAACTAGGAGAGGAGAGGAAGAGAGGCTGATGAGGAGCCCGAACCGCGGCGTCGGAGGAACCCTGGCGACGACGAGGCCCGGATCGCGCGGCGCGGGAGCGAGCGCAGCGTGGAAACATTCTGGCGGAATCATGTGTCGAGCGAGGATTGGCCTTCCCCGTGGCTGCGGCGCTGAATGCGTGTTTCATTGTGGCACAAAAGGACAGGTTAGTCTGGTATTCGATGGCTGAATGGGCACCGGGCGACGGAAATTGCCCGGCCCCTTTGTGCCCGCGGCGAAAGCATAATGCGGAGCCCATGATCGGTGGCGACGGAACCCAAACGTTTTCTTCTGGTGTTCGGTTTCGCGAAGAAGCGGCGCTCGCGGACACGACCAATTTCCCCGAGATTTGTTTGCAGATTTTATTTGATCTTTATTATCCTTATCATTATTATACTCCCATTTTGGCGAAAATACATCTAGATTTCATACACCCACTGCCGTGTCGAGACACTAAATGGCTTTCAGAATCCCGCTTCCTCCCGCCTTCCCATTGTCTCCTCCCCAACAACATGCTTTTCCTCGGCCGTTTGATAACACTCCGCAGTCCTCTCGTCTCCTGCCGCGTCGTATCCGGGGCGTGACAAAGCCGCCCCTCTCGGCTGACCTGGGCGGAGGGAGAGGGAGGGAGAGGAAGGGAGAGGGAGGGCCAAAAGAAGGGAGGGAGAGGGAGGGTCACGAGAAGGGAATATTCGTACATCATTCACTTGCCCCGACGGTCAGCGTCCTGCTGCTGCGGCGTCGGCATTGTCTCGGCGGGGTTGGGACGCCCTGATGGATGCGCGGCGCGGGAGGGAGGGGGAGGGAGAGAGAGAGAGAGAGAGAGAGAGAGAGAGAGAGAGAGAGAGAGAGAGAGAGAGAGAGAGAGAGAGAGAGAGAGAGAGAGAGAGCGGGGGGAGAGCGAAGGAGATAAATAGATAGATAGAAAGATAGATGGAGGGAAGGAAGGATGGATGGATAGAGAGAGAAAAGGAGATACAAAGTAACTGAGAGAGGTAGGAAGGTGGGGAAACAAGGAGGCAGAGAAA
>NW_020868916.1:478676-486176 GCF_003789085.1 Penaeus vannamei
TGTGTGTGTGTGTGTGTGTGTGTGTGCATATATTTACGCACACACACACGTCTACGCATACCCACACACAACCAAGAGCGCACACACACACACACAGACCAGTAGACTCCCACAAAAAGCAAAGTTTCATCACGGCTCTAATACATATTCTGAAAATTTAACACGGATAAAAACAGAAAATAATTTCCTTTCGGTCGCCCCTTTGAAAAATTAAAAGAAAGAGAAAAAGTAAATGAAAATATGAAACTTGAATTACCTGTAAGCCAAGGTATGCAAATGTAATTAGACTTTTTTTCTCCAACTCAATCCGATAGTCCGCCTTACAAGTCAAAATAATTACAGTTGCCTATTTATTGTTAGAATAATGAAATGAATTTTTTGCTGAATAATATTATTTGTTATAATTTATAGAAAATATGCAGAAATATAGATATATAGATAGGTAGATAGATAGACATATAGATAGACAGATAGATAGAGATATAGATATAAATGTATAGATAGACTGTATAGACATAGATATAAATGTATAGATACGTAAATATTGATATAGATTTAACTTTATAAATACACAGATATATATCGTACACACCAAAGACAAATCATTTGTATTAATCTTATGAGTGATATGCATGGGATACTTCATCAGTGTAAGAACACTTATTCTTATTGTTACCACCATTATCATATTTTTTATAATTATCATCATTGTTATCATTACTATTATTCTCGTTCACGTCATTATTATCAATATTGTTATTACTATTATTATCGTTATCATTATCAATATTGTCATTATTATCATCACCATTATCATTATCAATTATTATCATTATTAACGATATTATCATTGTTATTATCATCATTGGCTATAACTGTTGATATTATTTGGACAAGAAAACATACGAATATGCCGAAGGTCTTTTCGACAGGAACAACGAAGGGAAGGACAAGAAAACACACGAATATGCCGAAGGCCTTTTCGCTATTGCTTCGTCAGGGCATACGTATGCCCATACGTATGGCATATTCGTGTGTTTTCTTGTCCTTCCCTTCGGTGTTCCTGTCGAAAAGGCCTTCGGCATATTCGTATGTTTTCTTGTCCTTCCCTTCGTTGTTCCTGTTGCAATCTGTTCGTCATGAATTCCACACCAACCATCCATCTAACCAAACAACCATCCACCCAACCATCCAGTCCTATATCCAACCATCCATCTATCTAGCCACCCAACCATCCAGTCCTATATCCAACCATCCATCTATCTTGTGAAGAAGTTGGGGGCATATGGGCGGTGGGGAATGAAAGGGGACTTGCTCGAGGAGTTTATTGAGGAGGCAAAGGCGTGACCCCGAGAGTGACCCTGCGGCCCGAGTGCCGAGGGCGGAGAGTGACCTCCTGCCCTGCGACTGCTTGCTAGGTCTTGGTCTGCCTCTGGTGGTCTCTCTCTTTCTGCCTGACGAGACGTCCTTATATCCAGCGACTCCTTGTCCTGCTGGCGGAGGTGCCCGCATCATATTCCTTGGGTGTCTATTCTTCCGGGCGTGACGAAGGCTGGTCGGTCGAGGAGAAGTCTTGGGCTGGCAAGGAAGCCGCGAAGCAGGAAGCAAGGCAGCTGCAATGCCTAGATGGAAGCCCACCCATCCGGTTCTGCATATCGCTGACATATCTAACCATCTAACCATCCACCCAAACACCCAACCATCCATCCATCCATCAACCATCCAGGTCCACCATCCATCTCCAACCATACCTATATCCAACCATCCACCAACCATCCATATCACCACACCATCCACCCAATCCTAACCATCCACCATCCATCCATCCTATATCCCAACCATCCACCATCCATCCAGTCTATTACCAACCATTATCCACCCACCCATCATATTCCATCCCATCCATCCAGTTCTATATTAACCACCATCCATCCATCCATACCATCCATCTATATTTAACCATCCACCAATATATACCAACCCATCCACCCATCCAATCCATGCATCATATCTAACCATCCACCCATCCACCAACCATCCATAGTCCTATATCCAACCATCCAACCATCCACCCAACATCCACCAATCATCCAGTCCTATATCTAACCATTAACTAACCATACAACATCCGCCCTCATCAGTCTCCAACATCCATCTATCTAATAACCATACACCCAACCATCCATCTATTTAACTATCAACCCAACCATCCAACTATCCATCTATCTAACCACCTAGCCATCCAACCATAACCATCCACCCAACCATCCATCCATCCACCCAACCATCCATCTATTTAACTATCCACCCAACCATCCAACTATCCATCTATAACCACTCCACCCAACCATAACCATCCAACCATCCACCCAACCATCCACCCAACCATCTACCAACCATCCAACCATCCACCCAACCATCCACCCAACCATCCAAAAACCAACCATCCAACCAACCAACCACCATCAAACCCATCCACCAACCATCCAACCCAACCATCCAACCATCCACCAAACAACCATACCATCCATCCAACCATCCAACCAACCATCCAACCATCCCACCAACAACCACCAACCAACCATCCAACCATCCACCCAACATCCACCCAACCAACCATTCCATCCAACCAACCATCCAACCAATCATCCACCCAACCATCCAACCAACCATCCACCCAACCATCCACCCAACCAAGCAACCATCCAAACCAACCATCCACTATCTAACCACCATCCACCCAACCATCCACCAACCATCCACCCAACCATCCACCAACCATCCACCCAACCATCCACCCAACCATTCCACCCAACCATCCACCAACCATCCAACCACCAACCATCCATCCAACCAACCATCCCCAACCCCATCCACCCAACCAAACCATCCACACCATCCAACCATCCAACCAACATTCCAACCATCCACCCAACCATCCACCCAACCCAACCATCCAACCTCCACCCAACCATCCAAACCAACCACCCAACCATCCACCAACCATCCCACCCAACCATCCACCAACCAACCACCCAACCATCCAAACCATCCACCCCAACCATCCAAACCATCCATCCACCCAACCATCCAACCAACCATCCAACCATCCACCCATCCAACCATCCAACCATCAACCAAACCATCCAACCAAACCATCCACCAACCATCCAACCATCCACCCAACCATCCAACCAACCCAAACCATCATCCACCCAGCATCCACCCAAACCATCCACCCAACCATCAACCAACCATCCAACCATCCATCCACCAACCATTCCAAAACCATCCACCCAACCACCAACCAACCATCCAACCAAACCATCCACCATCCAACCAACCATCCACCCAACCATCCAACCAACCATCCAACCATCCATCCACCAACCATCCAACCATCCACCCAACCAACCATCCACCCAACCATCCAACCAACCATCCAACCATCCAACCACCACCACCAAACCACACCAACCATCCACCATCCACCAACCATCAAACCATCCACCCAACCATCCAACCAAACCACCATCCACCCAACCATCCCAACCATCCACCCAACCATCAACCATCCAACCAACCATCCAACCAACCAACCATCCAACCAACCATCCATCCACCCAACCATCCAACCATCCACCCAACCATCCAACCATCCACCCAACCATCCACCCAACCAACCACCCATCCACCCAACCATCCACCAACCATCCAAACCAACCAATCCAAACCAACCAACCATCCAACCAACCATCCACCCAACCATCCAACCAACCATCCAGCCACCCAACCAACCACCCACCAACCATCGAACCATCCACCCAACCATCCACCCAACCATCCACCCACCCAACCAACCACCCACCAACCATCGAACCATCCACCCAACATCCACCCAACCAACCATCCAACCAACCACCACCCAAACATCCATCCAACCACCCAACCATCAACCCAACCATCCAACCAACCATCTACCCAACCACCCAACCATCCAATCATCCACCCAACCATCCAACCATCCACCCAACCATCCAACCATCCACCCAACCATCCAACCCAACCATCCAACCATCCACCCAACCATCCACCAAACCATCCAACCATCCAAACCATCCACCCAAACCATCCAATCATCCACCCAACCATCCAACCATCCACCCAACCATCCACCCAACCATCTACCTAACCACACCAACCATCCCATCCACCCAACCATCCAACCCACCCAACCATCCAACCATCCAACCATCCAACCATCCAACCATCCACCCAACCATCCACCAAACCATCCACCCAACCATCCAACCATCCACCCAACCATCCAACCATCCACCCAACCATCCAACCTCCACCCAACCATCCAAACCATCCACCCAACCATCCACCCAACCACCCAACCATTAACCATCCACCCAACCATCCACCATCCAATCCACCCAACCACAACCATCCACCCAACATCAACCATCCACCCAATTAACCATCCAACCATCCACCCAACTAACCATCCCAACCATCCACCCAACAACCATCCACCCAACCATCCAACCATCCAACCATTCCACCAACTAACCATCCAACCATCCACCCAACAACCATAACCATCCACCAACTAACCATCCAACCATCCACCCAATAACCATCCAACCATCCACCCAACCATCTAACCATCCACGCAACCATCCACCCAACAACCATCCACCATCCACCCGAACCATCCACCCAACCATCATCCAACCATCCACCCAATTAACCCAACCATCCAACCATCCACCAATTAACCATCCAACCATCCACCCAACCAACCAACCAACCATCCAACCTCCACCCAACCATAACCATCCAACCATCCACGCATCCAAACATCCACCCAACCATCCCAACCATCCACCCAACCATCCAACCATCCAACCATCCTCCACCCAACTGACCATACCATCCACCCAAAACCATCCACCCAACCATCCAACCATCCACCCAACCATCCAACCATCCACCCAATTAACCATCCAACCATCCACCCAACTAACCATCCAACCATCCACTCAACCATCCACCCAACCACCCAACCATCCAACCATCCACCCAACCATCCACCCAACCATCCACCCAACCATCCACCCAACCATCCAACCATCCACCCACCCAACCATTCAACCACCCAACCACCCACCCAACCACCCAACCATCCGCCCATCCAACCCTCCAGTCCTCCCCCCACCCAGCCCGCGTGCACTTGATGAGAACCAATTGCAAGTCTCCGTGACTCGCCGAGCGCAGTGACGTTGCAAAATCGATACGAGCAGATCCGTGGCTGAGTCTACAGGAAGGGTAATGAGAAGAGGGAAAAGAAAAAGAACAAGAAAACGGAAGGTAAAAAAGGGGGTAATTAGAATAATATTTTACGGGGCTACTTAAACTGTGTAGGGTGTGTAATTTCATCATTCTGGCCACCGACTGTGATGAGAAGTTCCACGGTAAACATTTTTTCCCCTTCTTATACTTCTTCTTTTCTTCTTCTTCTTCTTCTTCGGGGTAGTTCCTTGGCATTTTGCCCGCGAGGATGCTTGAGGGGGCACGCTAGGAGAGGGCTGAGGGTGGGGGGGGGAGACCACGTATGTGTCTGAATCGGTTATTATTTTGTGATGTCTTTTTATATCTGCATTCAGTGGATAACGTTATTGAACTTTACGCACATTCATACCGTGGTTTTGTTATTATTATTATTATCATTACTATTATTACTATCATTATCATCATCATTATCATTATTATCATCAAACAGATTTCCCGCGTCACTAAAGGTGCAAATAATTTCACCATCAAGCTTTTAATAAAACCTAACATTCAGTATTTTCCAGCAAATTAGCTCTTTCACATAACATGCATAAAAAGTTCGCGTTTCGACGGAACTGGAGCTAAATAATTCCGCGACCCGAGCACGGCGGCGGGAGGCGAGGCTGAAGCGGAGCTCGCGCTGAGCGTCGGCGGAGCGAGGAGGCGACGGCGGCCTCGGGACCGTCGTCCAAGAAGGAGCGGTCCTCGGGTCAGAGTTCGTCATTTCTGTTAATATCGTTGTTGTCATTAGCATTAGCATCACTTTCATCATTCGTACCAACTTCGTTATCGTTATTATTACTATTGTCGTCATTATTGTCATTGATTTTATTATCATTATTATTACTGTTAATAATAGTGATTATTATTGTTGTTGCTGTTAATGTTGTTAAATCATTATTTTCATTATTATCATTATCATCCTTATTATCAATATTATTATAATCCTTCTTATAATCATTATTATTATTATCATTATTATCATTATCATTAGTAGTAGTATTTCTTTATACACAGGCATGATAGAGACACCTCTCACACCAAATTATTTCCCTTGGGAGCGGGTCATTATTATTATTATTATTATTATTTATATTATCATCATCATCATCATTTTATCATCATAATCATTATTATTGTTATTATTACTACAATTATCAATTATAAATATCATTATCATTATTATTTTTATTATTATTATCAATACTATTTCATTTGTGCTGTTCCTTTTGTTATCAACGTTATCATTATCCTTATTGCCATTATGTATTATAATTATGTATCACTATCATTAATAATTATCAGCATCATTACTATTACCAATATCATCATATATATGCACATTTGTCAGTTTCATCTTGTTTCAGGTACAGCATCAAATATCACTCATGCCGGGTGCGTAACAACTGTCTCATGAAACGGACTTTTTTCCATTAATATTTCCTCCTCAGCAGTCATACTCTGCGCATCTATTCGCTAAAATAAATTCTTAAGGTCAAAACAATTCCCAGCGCTTTTGTAAATATTACTTTCAAAATAATGTGTATACATGACAGTGTCGTTTTCTTTATGAAGTCGTAATTCTTTCATGTGGAAGTGGAACCATTTCGTTGAATAAAAAATGGATGTCCAAAATATTCGCGTCAGAACTCGCGCCAAAAATGATCATTTCCGGAGAGCGGAAGAGCGGTCGCAAATTTGACGTTTTAGAGCGCGCGGATCCTGACGGACACAATAAACAAATGAGCATCTAGCGGCCGATGCGACATCTCTGTTCGTGACGGACATTTCTCTTTTTTATGCAGATAGGCGCTCGTTCCATTTTTTATTTTATTTCATTTTTGCGTTTCTTGTTTTGATTGATAATGTTTTTGTTGTTTGTTTTGTGTCTCTTGGACTGGAATGTTGCAAAATAATCTGGATAGATAGATATGCAAGGTAAATATTTCATCAAAATCAAAATGCCTGCGTGAGAAAGCTAACAAGGAAGGAAAAGGACTAAACGAACTGAATCTTTCGCACAGCATTCTTCTCTCGCCTTCCAGCTTCTGCCGCACACAACAATAACGCTTCGCTCATTGCTATTATTCTACAACTGGCAGCCAGCGTCAATCAGCAGGCGAGTGGACAACCAATATTAAAGCTGTGGGATCTGTC
>NW_020868916.1:491176-496176 GCF_003789085.1 Penaeus vannamei
ATGAAATAAAAAAATATGAGTAAAAATTATAGAATATGAATAGAAATAAGAGAATGATAAGAGTAAAATATTAGTAAGAATAGAATGATAGATTAATAAAAGAATAACAAGAATAAGAAAAGAATGAATAAAAGATCCTCAAATCCCCAGCCGCTCCTCGTGTTCCCTGAGCAAGTCGGCGGCGAACCTTCGTTTTTTTCTTTCTCTCTTTTTATCAATAAATGCAAAAACCGCCGAACAGGAAGCGAGGATAATGAGCAAATAACTTCCATGTTTAAGTGCAAAGAAGGAAGCAGTCAAGCAGAGAAAAACGGATGGATGGAACAGTAAGAAGAAGAATCAGGATGGGACAATAGGAAGAATAACATTATAGTAAGAATAAAAAGGATAATGAGAATGAAACGATAAGAAGAATATAAGGAATAAGAAGAATTAAACAATAAGAATGATAGGGAGCTGCAGGATCCTCGGGAGCAAGGAAATCGCCAAGAACAAGGAAATAATCAGGAGCGAACAAATGTCTTAAGAAAGAAAGGAAGAAATAGGAAAAAATGAAAAAAGGAGTCAGGAGATCAGAAATCGACGAAAACAAAGAAACCAAGAGAAGAAATTTTCAGGTACAATAAATGAAAATCATAATGATAACAATCAAAAACAGGATAACTTCGGCAGCAAACGATGACGTAAGCACAAGGTCGCCGAGAGGAAATGCATCGCCAGAAACGAAGGGAAGAGAGGAACAGCGAAGAGCCACGCCCTCGGCAGAGCGAAGAGCCCGGCGCAGGCAGCGGCCGAGGGCGGGCCTGGAGCCCAGAGCGAACCGTCAGCCGCGAGGGAGGCGTCAGCAGCAACGCGCAGGA
The DNA here is from genome assembly GCF_003789085.1 of Penaeus vannamei. Classification (NCBI taxonomy): domain Eukaryota; kingdom Metazoa; phylum Arthropoda; class Malacostraca; order Decapoda; family Penaeidae; genus Penaeus; species Penaeus vannamei. Next base: position 492,037 of record NW_020868916.1, read on the forward strand.
GGAGCGACACCCGCGTCAGCCCCCACTCGGCCGCGAGCCGAGGGGACGCCCGCCGCCGCCCGTGCCGCCCGGCCGCTCCGCCCACGGCTCCCAGTTTTAACTCGGCCTTTAATTACTTGAGCCGAGGCACCTGTCACTCCGCGCCGCCGGTCGGAGGGCGGGGCGAAGCGAGGGGGAAAGAGGGGAATTAAAGGGGGAAGGAGAGACAGAGGGATGAGGATGAAGGGGTAGGAAGAAGAGGGAGGGTAATAAAATGGGGGAGAAGAAAAGAGGGGGCAATAAAATAGGGAAAGGAGAGATCCAGAAAGGGAGAGGGACGCTGGATAAAGAGGTAGAAAGACAAGGGGGTATAATAGGGAATGGGAAATAGGAAGGAGAGGGAAAAGCAAAATATGAAGAATGGCGGATGAGGAGATGCAAGAAGGATTTTGGAGGAAGAAGCAGGAAGGGAAGAGAGGGAGAAATAGGAGGATGCAAAACGATGAATATTCTGGAAGGAGAGGCAGGAAGGACAGAGAGGAAATGAAAAAGTGGGGAAAGGTGGATGGAGAAATACAGACGGATACAGAAAGAAAGGAAATCCGAGCTGAAGAATGGAAGGGGAAGAAGATAAAAGTGTAAAAGGGTGAAAGGTGAAAAAAGAGAAGGAAGAATTGAAGTTTAAAAAAAAATTGAAAAAAAAGACCTAAAAAAAGGAAATAAAGAATGCATAGATATAGAAGAATTAGAAAAATAGAAAGAAAATAGAATAAAAGTAAGGGTAGAGAAAAAACGCAAGAAAGAAGTATCACTGGGGAAAAGTACAAGAATAATAAATAAATAAATAAATAAATAAATAAAAAAGACAGGGGAAGCATGACAAGCGCGCATAAAGTCACTGCTTTATCATTAACCAGAAACGCGAAGTAAGACGTGGCACCCGATTCGAGGAGCGCCGTTGGGACGCCACTGCGAACAGCTCTGATTTTAGGTGGAAATCGGCCGGAGTGGTTGGTGTTCCGTTGCTGTCTGGGTTCTTTGGTGGCGTAAAGAGGGAGAGAATGTGTACACATGCACACATCAGTGTCCCTTTTTCAGTCTCTCTCTCTCTCTCAGTGTCTTTCTCTCAGTATCTATCTATCTATCTATCTATCTCCCTCTCTCTCTCTCTCTCTTCTCTCTCTCTCTCTCTCTCTCTCTCTCTCTTCTCTCTCTCTCTCTCTCTCTCTCTCTCTCTCTCTCTCTCTCTCTCTCTCTCTCTCTCTCTCTCTCTCTCTCTCTCTCTCTCTCTCTCTCTCTCTCTCTCTCTCTCTCTCTCTCTCTCTCTCTCTCTCTCTCTCTCTCTCTCTCTCTCTCTCTCTCTCTCTCTCTCTCTCTCTCTCTCTCTCTCTCTCTCTCTCTCTCTCTCTCTCTCTCTCTCTCTTCTCTCTCTCTCTCTTCTCTCTCTCTCTCTCTCTCTCTCTCTCTCTCTCTCTCTCTCTCTCTCTCTCTCTCTCTCTCTCTCTCTCTCTCTCTCTCTCTCTCTCTCTCTCTCTCTAAGTTTCTGGTACATTTAATGTTTTGCAAATTCATTTGTACTATCCTTCCTTAGGTCTGCACATTGACCTCAAGGAGAAAATAGAAATGCTGAGTTAAAACATTCCGCACATCCTTTGAATTTATGTAGATATTTCAGAGCGGAAAACAAACGCAGCGCCTCTGTGACAGGCCAGTGAACCTACTACATAACTAGTACTGAAATAATTCCACTAAACCCTCGCATTTTCAGCTCTGTTTACCCTTTTCTCTTTAACCTGATGGACTCTGAACGTGAGGCAAAGCAAATTTCCGAGAGCCACAAATTCCCCGGCCAGGACCGCGTGCAGTCCCGCCGCGCTGGGGATGAACTGCCGGGTCTTCCTCCAAGACATCAACACAAATTACCCTAGAGCCGCGCTGGCACACGGGGCGACCCTGAAGCAGGAAGCAACGGCCTCCCCTTCGGCCGGTGTGCGGAATCCTGACAGGTTTTCGACGCCGCTTTTCCATCATGTTTCATTTGCAATATATGTTTCGTTTATGGAGATGGGAGGCGGGGCGCGTTTGACTGCAGAGCCACATCCACGACTGCCACGCACACGCCCGCTCAATGCAATCACATATTTGCACAGTTGTACACCAGAATGATCGCGCACAGTCATGTAAAGGCACACACAAACAACTCTATTATTCCGGGAGAGCGGAGCTGCAAGAGAGGCGGTCCTTTGATTGCGTCATTCTTTAAGGCAAGCAGAATCATATTGCCTGAATTGCGATACTGATATTGCTCTCTATTATTATCGGGATGCTTTTATGCACTCGCCGAAATGAGAATCTCCTCGCTCCGGCCCGGCCGTGTCGTAGATCTATATTCAAGCCACAGGAGGGTCGGGAACTTTGCTCCAGTCGACGCTACTTGTATACTGCCGGCCGCGGTCACCGCCGAGGCAAGCGTACACGTGCGTCTTTTTATGTGCACGCACACAACCATGCCAACACCTACCCGCACATATACATCCATGCCCATTCATACGTGTGCATACACCCACGTACACACATGATGATAATGATACAGATCCTCATCATAATGATAACAGCAATGATGATAATAATAATGCTGATGAAAATAACAATGATAATAATGATAATGATAATAACAAAAATAATGATAAGAATAATGCTATTCACTTCTTAGAAGTATCATAAATGTCTAAGAAAGAGCCATTGTGTTTAAGCTTTACACAGTATGGTTAGGATTACATCAAAAGAAGTCTGACTAACGAGTGTATACATGTAGGCCTGTGAACGTATGTATGCTTGCATTTGCACGTACATATGTTGCATGGAAAGAAAAAAAACTGAGGAAATGCGCAAGCCTTTAGTCACCAACAGAAAGTGTTTTTTTTTTCTTTTTTGTGGGGGGGGGGAGGTTACCATTCTGTTGCGAATAGGTTTCCTCGGATCCTAATGCTTTCTGCGACTCCTCTGTGGAGTATAAACAAGAATATTCAGTGGCATTATGCCTATTTGGGGCTCGATCGCACTCAGGAATTTACATGCAATAATCTTGTTAGAGATCCCTCGTAGAATGGCAGATGGAAGAATAATCATATGGGCGGGATGTTTATTTGGGTGAGGGAGCTAGGACCTTGGCAATTTCACCAAAGGAAGATGAGAACACACACACACACACAAATACACACACACACACACACACACACACACACACACACACACACACACACACACACACACACACACACACACACACACACACACACACACACACACACACACACCACACACACACACATACACACACATCTATTTAAGTGCGTGCGTGTGAGAACCCCAAGTGCTTTCCACAGATGCTGAGGATATAGCCATTTGCACGAATGTGAAAAACGCCCCTATTTACAGGTTCCCGACGCCTTTCCTCGGAGGAAAAGTGAGAGTTCTCGCAAGGGAATCTCGGGGAAACGTGGGTCCCGTGATCACATTCGCTCGAACAGCTGACAGGCGTATAACGAGCACTCCATTGAACTTCCTCTGTTACGTCACGGCTCGCCCTCGCGCTACAAATCATCTTCACAGGGAGCTGCACAATCATAGATCACGAGCATTGTCGGGGCGTAATGAACACAGAGGCGAGGGGGAAGGAGGAGGCTGGGGGAGGTAGGGAAGGGAGAAGGAGGGAGGTAGGGGGACGGAAGGAGGAGTAGGGGGACGGAAGGAGGGAGGAGGGAGAGGGAGAAGGAAGAAGGAGGGGAGACGGAGGGTAGCAGGGAGGAGAGGGAGGAGGGAAAAGGAAGAAGGGTGGGGGGGGGGAAGGAGGGAGGGGAAATGGCTCTATGGGGCGAGAGATGTGTGGCTGTACGGCTGAAGGAGCATATACACGCGCTAGAGCAAAGAGAATGAGAAATACATTCCCCGAATGAGAAGAACCACTTTCCCTTGAGTAACCCCAAATGAACTTTGTTATACGCACGCGAATTAGTACGCCCCAAAATACCTTTTTATTCATCCTCAAAAAAGCGTGTAAGGAAAGAGGGGAAAAAAGGAAGAAAAAAAGAGCATGAATAAGAATGAAATATTAAAAGTGCAACTGAGAAAAATCTTGGGAGGCTGCGTAATATTTCACTC
>NW_020868916.1:508676-518676 GCF_003789085.1 Penaeus vannamei
TTTTTCAAACAAGCGGCGTGGACTTTAACAAGGAGGAGGTGATAAATCGCTGGATGTCATATGAGTACCTGAGGTTTTACCAGTGTAACAAGTGACAAGGTAACAAGTGAATATCAGCTATCAGAACGTTGATTTATGGTCAACGACCGTTTTAGGAAAGAATCAGTGTCAATTTGGATTAATGGTTTTGACAAAGTAGCTCACCCTTTGAATTGAATATAAGACAGACTTCTAATTGGGTGCACGGTGTCTCATGGCAGGGGACATATATTACCCATATATACTTCAGACAAATTTGTATTAACGAAAGGAGAATGTAATTTCGAGGAGGTTTTGAGTTTAGTCAGCTGCTGCGTGAGGAAACAAACTTAATCTAATTCAGGTTGGTAAATGGTATCAGAAAGAAACTTTACAAACGCATTCCACATTGCAGAATGTGCATTTTAGGTATTACGTTCTTTGGTATTTGCGGATTAGTAATACATTAGATAAAAGGCTTTCTGGCAGAATGGAAGAACATATTTTGAGTAAATGAGCTGATAAAGCAGTGAATCGAAATGGTGTTCCCCAAAGCAGCATTTTGGGACCAACGTTTTTTGTTGTTGCCAGAGGTAGAGAATATCATGGGCATGATAAATGCAGATGGCACCGCACTGCATTGTATAGTATCATCGTTGGGAAACAGAAAGCAGCTGCGGTCAGAAACTGGTAACCTGGGCACACAAAAAGAAATGCCAAGACAGGTTCAAATCTGACAAACGAACACACAAAGATGTAATCAAGTGGCAAGTCCTAAGTGAGCTTTAGAGTCTGGATGTCGCGAAGAGCCTGGAAATGCTGTAGAAATGCAGAATATCTAGCATGACTGACAGGAGGTTCGGGGATAACATTATAGAGGTTTAGCTCTTGTGTAATTTGCATAAACTTCAGAACACAGTCTGCATGATATGGCACTGTCTGCTGGGACGTTATAGCAAATAACACCAGCTGTGAAGAAACATGGGGGTAAAAGGCCTACGTATGCCAGAATATATATACATACATGTGTATACCTACTCACCCACTCATATAGATGTGTATCCATCTCTCTCTCTCTCTCTCTCTCTCTCTCTCTCTCTCTATATATATATATATATATATATATATATATATATATATATATATATATAATATTATACATATATATATGTATATACACATACACACACACTCGCGCGCGCACACACACATACACACACACACAGACAACCACACACACACACATATATATAATATATATATATATATATATATATATATATATATATATATATATATATATATACCATATATGTGTTTAATATATATGTATTTATTATGTATCTATATATGTGTGCATATATATGTGTGTGTGTGTGTGTGTGTGTGTGTGTGTGTGTGTGTGTGTGTGTGTGTGTGTGTGTGTGTGTGTGTGTATATATATATATATATATATATATATATATATATATATATATATATATATATGCGTGTTTGTTGGATTTTTTCCTGCCGTTATCATTACCATTCAAAGCAGTTGTAGTAAAAGCAGAAACCATAACTATAAAATCCATATTCTTACTCAGAGGTTTCCAACCTTCTCCTTCCAACATCCCGTTCATTTGCAGCGCCAACCCTGCGCCCTCCGCCCTCAGTAGCAACTCAAAGATGTTTCGACATAACACATAGCATTATCTTCACCGAAGAGTATTTCAACTTATCCTTGAATATCGGAGTCAAACGAGTATCCAAAATCGTACAGAAATACTACTATTAAAACATGAATAGCAAAGTAAGCATAAGAGACCACAGTTTACACAGATTTCTGTAACCAGAGATCAAGTTATCCGGTAGGGTATTTTTAGCCCCTTTTCATACAGAGAATACTGGCTGTATGTACGGATTCAGAATGATAAAAATGTAACATGGCACAAGGCCTGCCTTATCACAGCCACGACAGGTGACTGTCAGCGCGAGAAACGTTTGTGACGAACGTTTAATCAGTGGAGTACGGACGTCAGCCTGACTAGAAATGATACTTTCTAGTTTTCTTTCCAAGAGATGGCAAAGGAGAATCCTAAGGTGAGCCTCTATAGTGCCAGGGGTCCGCTAAAAGATTCTGGTGTAAACGATAATGATGATTATGGTAATTTTTTTATTACTGTGATAATCATTATCATTATCACTGATGTTATTGTTTTGTTGTAATTATAACTGTTATCGTCATCATTATTATTACTATCATTATTATGATAGTACTAATAAGAATCAATATTTACATTACGATTATAGTTCATTTGTCTTCCTTTTCATAATCATTATGTTGGGAATTGGAATAAACAACGACGCAGATAATGATGACAAAGCTGACGAACCAGACGCAATGTGTGGACTGGCAGTTCGCGTGCAAACAAAAAGAGCGATTCGCGAGTAACGCGTGAATTCGCTTCCTGCTGTATGAGGACGATATGACTTTGCTAGTTCCAAATAGCAAAAACATTTCCTTGCTGAGGGTACGGGATGTTGAATGATGGTTATAATGACAATAAAATAATGTGCTTGATATTTTGCCAGATTACATCATTTTTGAAAGGGAGGAGAGTTCTACATAGAATGTGTACCAAGGGAATTAATTGGTGCCAATGCCTGTAAATCTTGTTCCTTTGACTGTAATGCAGTTGCTGAATATACGAAGGAAATTTCTTTCCGCAGCTTTTGTGGAACATGTAAAAGTTTATTTGTCGTAGACACGTCACACATGGAGAGTTTGTTGCTGAAAAAGATTATACCAAAAATATTATCCCAAGCTTCAGTATTCTGTCGATTGCTGTGCGCGTAACTGGCGAAGGGACAGGCCATGTTAACCTTTGAGAATAATCGGTTTTTGCAATGCCTTTTACAGTGTTATACTGTTATATCGGCCTTTGATGCATTGAGAGTGCGACCCAGGATGTCACGTAAACTTTCGATAAATGGAGTCTTCATAACTATACTACCATGTTATTGTTATTAACATAAGCAATAGCAGCAGTAGTCGTATCGGTATTATCACTGTATATCATAAGAGATGTAATGAAAATAACGGCAGTCCTTACTCTTGTTAGTATTACTGTTGTCGAACTAATCAGCTCAAAGGTAATCAGTATGTATTGTGTGTGTGTGGTGTGTGTGTGTGTGGTGTGTGTGTGTGTGTGTGTGTGTGTGTGTGTGTGTGTGTGTGTGTGTGTGTGTGTGTGTGTGTGTGTGTGTGTGTGTGTGTGTGTGTGTTGTGTGTGTGTGTGTGTGCTGACTTATCTTTCTCAATTAGTAGGATGGACGACCTAACAGTGAATTTAAACGTATCAATCACAGACTCGTGGCTGTCTCCAGCCAACTTGCACCCAGCCTTGTTTAATCACGATTTCTTACCACGAGTTCCACGACGCCCTCCGCTCGCAGTCGAACCCAGTCTGATTAGATGCCCTTGATTTCCTCGGCGACGAAGGCGGTTTCCGAGTCAAGAGATTCCGAAGTTGGCTTTTGTGAGCAAATACTGTGATTGGATAAATATCTCTGTTTATGTTACATCTCGGCCAGATTTTTTTGTGCTAGGCTTGTTCAGGAAGGTAGGATGGGGGTTGAATGTGCGGTTCGTAGTATCATAGACACTGTATTAATATCCAGGGCGGTACAGATGCAACGTCACAGTAGAAGTTCGAATTAATCAGAGGAAGAAACGCTGGGAGTTGAGTACGTCTGACGTTGTTTGTGTTTGAGAATATCGGATTTGATTGTGTTTCACGTGATATATAAGTAGGTTTATACTTTCATCATCTTTGCCCAAATTGGACAAGTGAAAATACAGTTTGATAATGGAAATATATGTAATGATGATAGTAAGAAATATTTAGTTACATTTCTTCTTTAGTAACCATATCGTTATATGTCTACGCCATGTAACGTTTTTTTTTAGAAATTTGAAGTGAACTCACTGAAAAGTTATTCCAGTAGCAGCGGATGCCTTAGGAACAGTTTCTTTAAAAGTCTCAGACTTCCCTCAGGTTTAAGCTTGGTGCAACTACAAAAGTCCTGATCCCTAAGGATGCTGCCCTAGATTGAGTTGCCGTATCCTTAGAATTAAAGTTGGTATCTGTAACCAGCTACAGGAAGTATTGAGCCGTTTTCATATATGACTTTGTTTTACATTTACAGTGCAGGCGCCTGTGTTTCAGAAATATGTTTTGATGCGGTTTACCTGTCTTTTATATTGTCTATTTTTCCTGAATGTAATAATAGATGCCTTATAGGCTTACGTTGGAGTAAACAAGTAAAATACGAAGTACCATGTTCTGCCAAACACGTACAATTATTCAAAAAAGTTCTGTAACAAAAGGTCTATTTTTAAAACTTGCCTGCCTTCATTTCATTTGTTTAATTATCTGCAGATCTTACGTTATTTTTTCTTTTTGTTTTAAAGCAGGAATTTGAAATAGCTATAATCTCTTCATTTTACACGCATACGAACATGTATGTGTTTGAATGTGTGCGTATATATATATATATATATATATATATATATATATATATATATATATGTGTGTGTGTGTGTGTGTGTGTGTGTGTGTGTGTTGTGTGTGTGTGTGTGTGTGTGTGTGTGTGTGTGTGTGGTGTGTGTGTGTGTGTGTGTGTGTGTGTGTGTGTGTGTGTGTGTGTGGTGTGTGTGGTGTGTGTGTGTGTGTGTGTGTGTGTGTGTGTGTGTGTGTAATATATATACACACACATATATGTGTGTGTATATATATGATTACATTCATGCATACATGTGTGTATATATATATATGTATATATAATACATATATATATATATATATATATATATATATATATATATATATACATATATATATATATATATATACATACACACACACGCACGCGCGCGCGCGCGCGCAAACACGCGCACTCCCGTAATGGCGTCCACGCCAGCACCTGAAAATCGCAGAAATACCTCGAACGGCCGTCGCGTCGCACCTCTTCTTCGGCGCCGCTGATTTCCGATTCCGGCAAACAAAAGAGATGTCACAGGCTAACCCTCCGCTTCCCAGACGTCGAGGGGGACGGCCATCTTTTAACTCCTGTCACTTCAGGAAGGGAAGGGAAGGAAGGCAGAGAAGGAGACGAAAGGACGGGAAGGGAGGGGGTGGATGGGGGAGGGGGTGGTGGGGGATGAGAGGGAAGGGGGGAGGGGGAAGAGGGGCAGAGTAAATGGTAGGAAAGGGCGAGGGATGGGGTTGGGGGGAGGTCTTGGCAGGGGTTAGCGATCGAGGCAGGGCTGGAGAAGGGGTTTGAACGGGGTTGGGGAAGGCGGTGGGACTTGAGCCGGGGTTAAGGTTGGGGGTTAAGGCAGGGGCTGGCACAGGGTTCGAGCCAGGACCTGAGGCGGCAGAGGCGGCAAGGACGACCGAGGGAAATGGCAGAACGAAGGAAGGCGAGCTGACAATGTCGCTGTGATGTTTGTGCGCGAGCGGCGGCGGCGCCTCCGAGGGGAGCCAGATAAATGCTAATTGAAAATGAAGGCGTTCGGAGAGCAGGTCGGAGGGAGGCTCCGCGCTATGCGGGGAGACTGCGCCGGTGTTGTGGGCTCCACGCCCGCGTTAATTACTGTCCAACTTGATTAACTCCCGAAAGAGTGTCTCCAAAGTTCTCGTGTTAATATACTAGAGAAACGAACGCGGGGATTTCATAGCGGTCTCAGCGGGTCGCTGAAAACAGACTTAAAAGAGCACTTTGCAAAAGACAGGTCGAAGAAAATTCAATGTAACCAATAGCAACTGGAGCCAAAGAGGGTTTACTGGGAGTCCAAGTCTCATATATTTTTAGACAGAAAAAAAAATCATGGTATTGAATTGTCTTTGCAGCTCGTGTGAAATGTGAAATCTTGAGAGACTATTATATAAAGTAATTACTCTCCCTCTGAGAGAAGAAAAGTTTTTTTTTTTTTTTTTAACATAAAAGCCGGGAACGGCCATTGCAGGAAATTAAGTGACATATGATTTATGTATATTTCCCCAAAAATTGTTATAATTTTGACCTGATTAACCTTTTGATGTGAGTAATTTAATTCTATATTCTGCCTAATTATAAGCATGTGCAGAGAGATTGTTTTATTTTCACAATTTAATTTAAATTTATGCTAATGCAATGGAAACATTTTGGTGCTCCCGATGAGAAAGAAAGTTTCGTTATTACGTATATTATCACAGATTTTCTGATTCAATTACATGGCATTGTAAGAAGATAGGCAGGCACAAATCCAGAACCCGCAAACGCAAGGAAACAGGGTCTTAGAGAAACAATCGCTGTTTTACTATTTACAGACACAAGACGAAAATGATCTTGTGTTTTTCTTTTCGTAATAATTATTTGACGTGAACACTGTGTACTGACGTGCAGTTTGCGTATCTTTGACACACCCGAGACTAATTAGCATTCAGGGGATTTTACCTGGCAGAACTAATTAACTTCTCAGAGGAATCACGCGGCCCTCAAAAGAGTAATTATAATAGAAATAGGACACGTTTAATCCCATTTTTTTATGCTCTTCGTCTTCAGGATCTCTCTCTCTCTCTCTCTCTCTCTCTCTCTCTCTCTCTCTCTCTCTCTCTCTCTCTCTCTCTCTCTCTCTCTCTCTCTCTCTCTCTCTCTCTCTCTTTTGGCTCTTTCTCTTAATGTTTCCATCTTCATGATTTTCCTCTGTCTGCCTGCCTCTCTTTCTCCTTCTCCCCTTCTTCTCTTTCTCTCCACCTCCGTCTCCCTCACCTTCTCCCTCTCTCTCCCTCTCTCTCTCTCTTTCTTTCTCTGTATCTCTCTCTCTCTCTCTCTCTCTCTCTCTCTCTCTCTCTCTCTCTCTCTCTCTCTCTCTCTCTCTCTCTCTCTCTCTCTCTCTTTCTCTGCATCACTCTCTCTTTCGCCTTGCAGATCAGCAAGGTGAGAGAGAGACTAGGCCCTTCCTCTGGTGAACCCCCTGCTCAAACTTGGTAGTTCCTGCGATTTCGTACCACATAAAAACCTCGAGTGCTGTCTCTCCGCTCGGGTATTTCTTGCCCTTCTCCCAGGAGCACAACGTTATTCTGGCGCTCCCCTCACAACGGCCCTCCCTTTCCCCTCTCGACACCACCAGACAACTGAGTCCTCGATTGACTTCACATCAATCATCCCGCGTATCTACAGTTTGTTATTCTTCCGCAAAAAGCCAAAACTTCCATTGAGTTTGTGCGTGACAGCCGCCACTGCCCCATTGCGTCTGGTGGCAGCGGTGGGATGTTCAACTTTTTTTTACAAGAGAAAGAAGTGATGTGCCTTGTCTACAGATGGAGAAATGGGGAAGCGGCGCCAAGTAAAAGTAAGTGATATGTTGATAGAGTTGGAAATGTGATGAAAGGAGTCAGAGGATATGATGAGCTTTGAAGCAACATAAGCGAGTCATGTCAGAAGGGATTTGTCACTAGTGATACTGACGGGTGTTGTAAATAAGCTTGGTTTGAGAATAGCAGCAAAGAATGAGTCGAGGGAGACATCAGCATGGGATACTGCAGAAAGCAGGATGCCCTTACGTGTACCTTACGGGGGATGCGCGGCTAGGCTAGTACTGGGATGCCTATTGGTGGAAGTGCCAGGTCCTTGTAGAATAGAAGGAATTAGATGTCTCTCTCTCAGTTTGTGTTTATGAGTGAGTCGGGTCTTTTTACATCTGTGCATTTGTTTATCAGTGATTGAGCGAAGGGAATAGCAGGGGAAGGTGAGAAAGAGAAATATAAGCACTGTATAGATAAACAGTGTGTGGAATTCATGAAGAACAGATTGCAACAGGAACAACGAAGGGAAGGACAAGAAAACACACGAATATGCCAAAGGCCTTTTCGCTGATGCTTCGTCGGGGTATACGGTATACCCTGACGAAGCATTAGCGAAAAGGCCTTCGGCATATTCGTGTGTTTTCTTGTTCTTCCCTTCGTTGTTCCTGTTGCAGATAAACAGAGAAAGAGGTAGACAGGATATAGATGTATATATGCTTAGATTATGATACATATAGATATATATAGGATGTAAACATAGACACTGTACACATACCATATATATGTGTTTGTGTGTGCGTTCGTGTGTAAATATCTATCTATCTATATATATATATATATCTTTCTATCTATCAATCTATCTGTCTATCTATCTATCTATCTATCTATCTGTCTGTCTGTCTATCTACCTATCTAGCTATCTAGCTATCTATTTATCTATCTATCTATCTATCTATCTATCTATCTATCTATCTATCTATCTATCTATCTATATATATATATTATATTATATATATATATATATATATATATATATATATATATATATATATATATATATATATGCGCGCGCGCGTGTGTGTGTTTGTTCATAATTTATATACGCACATGTATGTTTATTACAAATGATAATGAGCACATTTCCTGCTCGACTAAACCATGAAGTTCTTTCGAAAGGTACGAAATAAATTATCTTTCTGTAAAGTTATTGGTTTCCTCGCGAACTTCTTCCATTGACAAGCACCTGCTAGGGAGTCAGTATCACTTTACTGTTCGGTTAAGATAGATCTACACTTTTCATACAAATGCTCATTCGCACCACGAGGCCTTCCCCTTGCTCTGCGACGACCCTGGCGGAGCGTCCCACGAGGAAACAGCGCTTTTGGCAGGTCTCTCTCAGCCGTGTATAGGTCGGCTCTTCCACAGTTAGTCCCGCAATCGATGAGATTTGTCACAGGGATTCGGGATATCGGAGCGGCCTCCTCTGCCCCGACCTGGGCTCGCTTTTAGGATTATCATCTGATGGTTTTATCAAAGATACGGAAGAAGCCGATTCGCAACGGATCGAAACGTGAAAGATACAGCACAGACTGCGCAGGTTAGAGGCCAGGGAAAGGTCGACTTTTGTATATGCGTATGTTTGCATATGAGCGAGAGAGCGAGATGGAGAGAGAAAGAGAGGGGGCGGGAGAGAGAGAGAAAGAGAAGGAGAGGAGATAAAGAGAAGGAGAGAGAGAGACAGAGACAGAGAGGAGATAAAGAGAAGGAGAGAGAGAGAGACATAGACAGAGAGATAAAGAGAAGGAGAGAGAGAGAGATAAGGAGAGAGGGAGAGAGAGACAGAGACAGATAAGAGAGAAGAGAAGGAGAGAGGGAGAGAGAGACAAAGAGACAGAGACAGATAAAGAGAGAAAGAGAAGGAGAGAGGGAGAGAGAAAAAAAAATATGTATATATATAGAGAGAGAGAGCTGTAAACTGTAGTAATCATACATCTGGCTCCCATGCATCGGGGTGCAAATATGGGCCCTGGGGTAATTTACGGAAATTATCATATTATGGTTATTAATCTCCCTCCGTCGCCCCCTCCCCCACCCCACCCCTCCCTTCTGTGTACCGGTCTCCCCCTCGCCCTTCTTTCTCTCTCGTTTGAAGGGATATGATCATAAAGAGAATAAAGATACATGCTCGATACACAATTCCGATAAAGATTTAATATTCTCTTTGGGTTTCAGATAGCCGTCTGTCACACAACTATAGCAGGGTACGCCAGGAAAAGTACTTCCTCTTGAATATGACAAAATTTGCTTTTCTAGATACAAAAACAAATTGGAAAAAGGCATTATAAAAGGCAAGCAAGCAAATTTAGTATTATGGGGTAAATTGCCATGTGCATTTGCCCATGAGTGTGTGTGTGTAGAGGGAGAAGCAACATCCGGTACGGGTAAGATTTATCCCACTCCAGAGAATAATTCATCCTCATCCTTGCTTTCCGTGTGTAACTTCGACCCTCGCATACAGTGAAGCTGATACAGGAATGGACGAGAGAATAATTTGGAATTAAAGAAAGCTAAATTGTTTTTCCTGCCATAGCGACATGAAAATCCATCATGCCGAAGGGAGCAGAAAATGATTCCAAATGAGATTATCT
>NW_020868916.1:531176-538676 GCF_003789085.1 Penaeus vannamei
TACATTATCATATCATTAAATTTTACCACTACTATTATAATCATCCTCATTATCATATTAGTAATTTTTATTCATGCCTTATTGTCATTAGTACTATCATTATTATAATAATGGTTTTCATTATCAGTATTCCAATTACCATTAGCATTACCATCAGTAATAATGTTGTCATTATCATAATCATTATTACTTTTATTACTATCATAATCGTCATTATCAAAATTATTATCATATATATATATATATATATATATATATATATATATATATATATATATATTATACAATAATTTTGATAATGACGATTATGATTGTAATAAAGTAATAATGAATATGATAATGACAACATTATTATGATGGTAATGCTAATGGTAATTACTATCATAATCGTTATCAAAATTATTATCATATATATTATATATATATATATATATATATATATATATTATATATATATATATTATATATATATATATATATATATATGGACACGCACACACCCACATCCACACACACACACACATATAAGTGTAAGGAATAAAAAGAGAGACGTAGAAAAGTACAGATTTCCGGAACTTTCCTCCTCGGCTATTTTGCCGATACTACTTTCTCCTTTAGATGCATCATACTTAGACAGGTAATAAGTATAATGTCTGAAAATAAAGTTAATCGCAACGGGAAGCAAGGAAAACATATCCACCCACCCATACACACTCATAACTCACATACATACCTACATGCTCACATACACAACCACGCTGCGTGCACAACATACACGGAAATAGATGGGAAACCTTCNAAAAACATCAAACATCAAGTAATCCCACTTGAATCCTTATTCTTTTTTTATTTTTTTTTTACCCTGAGTTCACACGTGTACGACCATCCCTCCCCCCACCCCCACCCCCCACCCCACCCCCAAGCGCATGTGCGGTTTGCCGAGCGACCCTGGATGAGTGCTAGTGAGTGAGTGAGGGGCAACGCATTAAACATACTCCGTGACGTCAGAGAGGCTCCCGGGAAAGCCTGCGAGAGAAATATCCGCCTTGTGAGTCAAGGCCAGGCCCGTGCCGAGATGCTGGTTGGGTCGCCTCCCCCGCCCCGCCTTCCTGCAGCTTCCGACAAGAGGTTATCCTGTCCAGCAACATCCTGCGGGGAGAGGGGGGAGGGGAGAGGGGGAGGCGGGGGAGGAGGAAGGTGGGGAGGTGGCCCTGATTCAACTCCCCGTGCCGATGCAGCTGCTGGGTTCAGGGAAGGCTGCTGTTTGTTGCTACTGCTGCTTGTGTCTGCTTGCGTCATGCGCGCACGCACACACGCACGCACGAACAATATCAAAAGCATGACGCATGGCCACGCCCAACCCACGTCACACCGAACGGGAGAAGATGGGGGAGAGAAGAAGAGGGAAAATAGACGGAAGTGAAGCCAAGAAAGGGAAAATGGGGGCTGCAGGGAGAGGCGTTAACGAAAGGCACGGGCGCAAGGGCGAGGAGGAGATCGTACAATTCAAACACAAATACTAACGACAAAATCCGCCTCACCCCCCCCCCCCCCGCATGCGCAGCGAAGTGTGTCATGGATGCTCTTCTACAGGAACTACGCTACGTGGAGGAGAAGAGAAGGTACGAGGGGGAGTGCAGGTAGGACGAGGGGGAGGGAAGGTAGGAAGGACTGAGAAAGTTGGGAGGAAGGGCTGAGAAAGGTTGGAGGAGGAGGAGGGAAAAGGTAGGAGGAGGGGGGGGGGGAGAGGTAGGAGAAGGGGCAGTAATAAGTGAGAGTTCCCCCCCCCCCTCACTCCCTCCGCCTCCGGCTCGAATCATTCTCCGAAGATACCGCTTGAGTCATTCTCCCTTGAAGTAACCTTAAGAGAGCAAGCAAGCACTTCCGGGCCAGTGCCAGGCGAGGGCGAGGAGGGAATCAGGGAGAAGAAGTGGAGGGGAGAGGAGGAGCGCATGCGGCCGGAGGGCACACCCGCAGAGGGCGTCATGCCAAGAGTGGCACCCGAGTGACAGCCTAGAGACACCTGAGTGCCACTTGAGGCTGAGAGACGAAGGGACGACCTGGCACGCGAGGATGACGGCTTCTAGGGAGGGGGGGGGGGTGAGGGGCGAAGTGCCAAGGGTGATGGAAGGGGTGGGGGGAGCAGGGAGGTGGGATCCGGGAATGAAGGGCAAAGAGACAAGAAAAAGTGGGAGGGTAAGAGGCTGCGGGGTTTGAGGGCGTAGACGAGGGGGTGGCGGGGAAGGGCACAAGGGGGGGGGGTTGAGGGCCACGAGAACGCAACAACAAAACACCATCAATCGCAGACTCCCGCGCAAGAAGGGCCCGCCCGCCGTCTGGCCGTGCGTGCAGAGCCCCGTTTCCGCCCCGAGTCCTCTCCGCCCTGAAGCGTCAACCGGTCTCCTTCTGGGGCGCCGTCGCCGCTCACGCCCAATAGCGCCCTCGGACACGCCCGCGCCCCCAGAAGTCCACAGCGAATTGCAGCGAGGCCCTCCAGCTCAACCGTGGCCTTGGGTGAGTCTCTTGGAGAACAAACGCACGTACTACATCAAATATAAAGGCACGCACACACACACAACCGAACAAAGAGGCTTGACAGAGAGACGGACATAGACAGACACAACATGTTGGAGGGAAGAGGATGGGAGGGAGGGGAGAAGAGGAGGAAATAAAGGAGGAGGAGGAGGAGGAGGAGGAGGAGAGGAGGAGGAGGAGGAGGAATATGGAGAGGAGGAGGAGGAGGAGGAGGAGGAGGAGGGAGGAGGAGGAGGAGGAGGAGGAGGAGGAGGAGGAGAGAAGAGGAAGAGGGGGTGGAGAGGAGGAGGAGGTAGGAGGAGGAGGGAGGAGGAGGAGGAGGAGGAGAGAGAGGAGAAGGGAGAGAAGGAGAGGAGAAAGGAGAAGGAGAAGGAGAAGGAGAAGGAGAAGGAGAAGGGAGAAGGAGAAGGAGAAGGAGAAGGAGAAGGAGAAGGAGAAGGAGAAGAAGAAGAAGAAGAAGAAGAGAAGAAGAAGAAGAAGAAGAAGAAGAAGAAGAAAAAGAAGAAGGAGAAGGAGAAGGAGAAGGAGAAGGAGAAGAGAAGAAGAAGAAGAAGAAGAAGAAGAAGAAGAAGAAGAAGAAGAAGAAGGAGAAGGGAGTGGAGGGAAGGAGGAAGGGATATGAGGAGAGAATGGTGACCTCACCAGTCTCAGACGCTTATCACCATCTCGTGTCCCGTGACGTTTACACAGCAAAAACATCCTCCTCTCCCCTCCCTCCCTCTCTCTCCCTCCCCCAATAAAAACAATCCTGAGTGGACCTGCTTCATGTTGCTGCTATTTTGGATCCCGGCAACGGAGGGTAAAAGGGGGGGGGGGGGTCTAGTTTTTCCTTTCCAGGGGGGGGAGGGGGGGGTACCTGATTCCAGTGTATATTCAGTATATGTGTGTGTGTTTGGATCTGTATATGTGCATACGTGTGAAAGTTTAACTGTAAAAAGCGTGTTAAAATTTAACTGCAAGATGTGGTTGTGTTCATTTCCTTGCTTGCATGCACTCAGCCCCTCAAAAAGTGTCTGCTACGTGGATAACGGTCGTCACGCCGGGCTTCCTGTCTGACCTTGCTGTCGCGAATCCTCCTCCCCCTCCCTCCACCCCCTCCTTCCCGCCTTCCCTTCCCTAAAATATATGCAAGCTGTATTATGTATATCTATTGTAAAATGTTTATATACATGTATGTATCTTATTTATCTGTATCATATATGCGTATCACACACACGCACATGCATCACAACTCAGTCAATATACATACATGCATGTACACGTGTCCGTGCATGTATACCTATGTATATATTTCTCCCCCGCCCGCCAGCGCGGCACTGCGACCCGCCTGACGAGGCTGAGCGACGGCCCGTGACGCGGCGATCCACCTGGAAAATCTAGAACCGTGGAGCTCCGATACCCCCCCTCACCCCCGCTTCCCCCACCCCTCCCCTCCCTCGCCCTCCCATGCAGGTCCCCGCCCCTTACACCCCTCCCCTCTCCATGCAGTCCCGCCCCTTACACTCCTCCCCTCCCATGCAGGTTCCCCGCCCCTTAACCTCCTCCCCTCCCATGTCCCCGCCCCTTACATCCATGCAGGTCCGGCCATGCAGGTCCCCGACCCCCTCCCCTCTTCTGGCCTTCCTACTCCCTCATCCCCCCCCCCCCAATTTCCCTCCCCACCCCGAGCTGGTTCCTTGTGACTGATATATCCCTGGCAGTTCCCAGCCTGCGCTCCCAAGCCAAGCGCTTTGTAGGATGGAGTCGACTGTGTAATCCTCCTTCCTAAAAATCGAATGAGTGAATAGATAAATACATGATGTTAAATGATAACAATACAGCAACGAAAATAACATCAATGATGATGTAATAGTCATAATAATAACAATAATAGTAATAATAATAATAATAATAATAATAATACCAATAATAACTAATCAATAATGATAATGATAATAATAATAAATAATAATAATAATAAACAATAATAATATAATAACAAAAATAATAAGAACACCAATAATAATAATAATGATAATAACAATAATATGAACAACAATAACAACAATAATCAATAATAATAAATACAAAAATTATAAAACTGATAACAATAATAATACCCATCATCACAACCACATCAAAAAAACAAACAACATAAGGACATCAAGCGCCCCCCCCCCCCGCCCCCCACCTCCGCTTCCACCACCGCGGGCGTGGGCGTCGAGAGAGCACACCCAAGCACCCTTCTCTCGGGCGTGGGCGGACCCGAGGACCCGAGGACGGACCCGCGGGCTCAAGTACGACTCGATGTTATTCACGAGGAAAAGTCTCGCGCACCTGTGTCTCACCTGCCCGTCTGCGCCTCATTAATCGTAATTACACTTTAATCGAATGCGATTTCGTAATTAAAAGGGTATTTTATAATTTTATAAGCCTTTATTTATCCATTTAATCTCGTTTCATCAAGTGCTTATCACCTTTTTTTCTATACTGATTAGACTACGTAATCTTTTTCTTCAGAATCGTGTATTATCCTATTGAAGGATTCGAAAAAGTACAAAATACACCATAAAAATTTATAAATAATAGTAAAAGAGTATGAAGAAGGAGAGAGAGAGAAGAGAGAGAGAGAGAGAGAGAGAGAGAGAGAGAGAGAGAGAGAGAGAGAGAGAGAGAGAGAGAGAGAGAGAGAGAGAGAGAGAGAGAGAATATCATTGGAAAACAGGAAACGTGAATTCCTTATCTTATCGTCATAAAAAAGAGGGGAACGGAACGCTAACGACACAAGAAAAATGTCATCCTGTTATCTACCCCCCCCTGGTCCTGCCAGATCACTACTACTACACTTAGATTTTCCTTTAATCGCATTTGTCTTAGTCTGCTGTTCTTCCTCTCTCTGATTCTCTCCTTTCTGATTCTAACTTCTTTCTTATCTTTCTATTCTCTCTTTCTCTTCTCTCCCCCTCTCCCTCCCTCCCTCCCTTATCTATCTATCTCTCCTTCTCTCCCTCTCTCTCTCTCTCTCTCTCTCTCTCTCTCTCTCGTCTTCTCTCTCTCTCTCTCTCTCTCTCTCTCTCTCTCTCTCTCGATCTCCTCTCTCTCTCTCAAGCACCACAAGCAAAACAAACGCAAAAAAATCCCAAGTCATAAAGGTAACATCGCACACACCAACTCACAGAGGTGCATGCAGGCGCAAGCAATCACTCCCCAACATGAAGGTGGCATATAAAACATGATAGGAAGGAAGGCACAGAGAAGGAGAGTGGGAAGCACTGGAAGGAGGAGGAAGGTGGAAGGGAGGGGAAAGGAGGGGAGAGGGGAGGGAGAGAGGGAGGGAGAGGAGAGGGAGGGAGGGAGAGAAGGGAGGGGGGAGGGAGAGAAGGAGGGAGAGGGAGGGAGGGGAGAGGAGGGGAGAGGGAGGGGCGGGAGAGAGGGAGAGAGGGAGAGAGGAGGGAGGGAGGGAGGGAGGGAGGGAGAGAGAGAGAGAGAGAGAGAGAGAGAGAGAGAGAGAGAGAGAGAGAGAGAGAGAGAGAGAGAGAGAGAGAGAAGAGAGAGAGAGAGAGAGAGAGAGAGAGGGAGGGAGAGAGGGGGAGAGAGGGAGAGAGGGAAGAGGAGAGGGAGGGAGGGAGGGAGGGAGGAGGGAGAGGAGGGAGAGAGAGAGAGAGAGAGAGAGAGAGAGGAGAGAGAGAGAGAGAGAGAGAGAGAGAGAGAGAGAGAGAGAGAGAGAGAGGACGAGAGAGAGAGAGAGAGAGAGAGAGAGAAGAGAGAGAGAGGTGGGGGCGTAAGATCGCGGGGTCTTTAAGGTCTATTATTTTCGTCTTGAGGTTATTTAGAAAGGAAGGTCAGTGCCTAAACTGCGGAGAACCTCGATCTTTTTTTTGGATCATGAATAGGGGCGTCATAAACGTAATGAGGCCAAATGATGTTTTATTTAACATTAATTGGTCACAGCTGATGTCTTTCTTTCTGCCCCGCATGGCCTGGGCCCCGCCCCCCTCCGCCACCCGCAAATCCAGGATAAGACGCGATTCCATAAACACGTTATGGCGCACGACGGAAANTAAGTAATACCAACACTTGTTGCCAAAATGATTCCATGTGTTACAATTTTATCATGCTTATTCATTGGAATAGTAATGGCCATTAGTAATAATACATAATATCTATCCGTGTGTATATTGCATGATATACTAGTATGTACGCGTGTCGCGAACGCAGGTTACCTTTTATCTTGTAAATTGACGTTTACTGATCAGATTTATACCAAGGCTGGCGGAGTGTTTCCAAGCAGTAAGGGTAATCCTTAGACAGGATTAGAATTACCTTTATTGTTTCTGGAAACTGTGAATTATCCCTTTAGTCGCAAACTAGACTGATATATTTCGGTTGAGTTTCATCACGTTATTTATTGCCGTCTGGACTTTTCTTTTGAATTTTCTTCTAAATTCTATATTTTTTAAACATCTTACTTCCTTAAGTAATCTCTTTTTTGTTTTTTTGTTTTTCTAGTATACTTTCCACATTTCGCCTTGGAAACCCTACCTCTTAAACTTCACACTTACATCTTTTCTTATAACTTCTCGGACCTTCGTTAGATGTAATTTCTTTATATGAAAACTTCTCTCCAATCTTCTTAAACAGAAGTGTAGAAGAAAACAGTAACATTGCAGTAGTAATTCAGTATCAGTATATTATAGAACTATTTGTGATTTTCTTGATTTTTTCTCACACGGAGAGTTTCTTGCTTAATAAATCATGATACTTTTTCTTATCTGCTAAAAGTTATGATGGAGATAATCAGTGGTCTTGCGTTTTCATTCGTTCAATCATTCACTCATGTGTTTGTGCTTGTGCTTATCCTTATTAAAGGCATTTCCTTGGATTTAATGTGTGTGATGCTGAATACTTTATGAGTGATGGATTATGCAAAGACTTTCTGCAGCTTTGGACCTTAAAGATCCATAATTTGTTGGGAATGCGATGTAC
>NW_020868916.1:543676-546176 GCF_003789085.1 Penaeus vannamei
ATCATCTTGAAGTGATTTTATTCTTGGGGAAAATTAATATTTTTTCGCTACAAGATAAAATAGACCAATTAAATCTCTAGTCACAGTGACCATCTACTATAGGCAAAAATGGCTACATATTGTTACATGTCTGACTTAACATTTGCCAGACTGTTTGCCCCTTTGTCTATATGGTATTTAGACAAGGAAGTTCAGCCATGGCATTTTACCGCTAGTTCTTCCATCTTGAGTTTTTATGGTTATGCATCTGAGCTTCTGCATTGAGATAAGATGTTTGTGTGCTCATGTATATATGCATGTCTGTCCTTGTGCGTCGACATTGCCTTGACATGGAAGATCAGTCAATAAGCAGTATTTACACGAGATGTCAATAAGGAGCATCGGTAATGGAAACCTAGCACTGAAAATAACTCTGCAGTATCTCGAAAGTTCTTGTCCCTATTGTTACGATGAAATATTTCGTCTGAATTCCATGGCGGGTACTTTACCTCACAATTTTCTCCTTTCTGAACTTTTCAAAACTCCACATCTTTTCTCTCTTACTTCCCGCAAATCCTTTTAACTAATATTTTCCCTTTTCCAGGCATGGTTTATAAACAAACCTTTTATTCAACTTGGTAAAATAATTTTACTTAGAGTATAAGACAACACGTGATTTTTTCTTCTTTGCTTCATTCCTTTGGTTACTGGAAGGAAGTGTGTTACAGTCAAAACATATAGAAAAAAGAAGAGGGAACAATAATGAAGTAAATATAATTGCTATTATAGTGACATTTCCTCGTTTTTTTCTTCATAAAGATGAATATAGGGACAGAGGGAGTGGGAGCAAGGGGTCGTGCACAGAGCAACGTTTAATACTAATTACAGAATCACTTTAATTAGCCTCCAGATATATCGGAACCTCAATGAGTTACATGTAAATACTTCATCGCCTAATGAAAAAAACAATAAATACACAATATTAGTTACTAAATAATGCACAGACCTGTAAAATAAGAATTGCTGTATAACCGAACTGCTTCACAAATCGATGATGCATTAAGAAACCTTTGCCATTATGAACTTCATTGTGCTTGCACAATGGCTTGTAGGTCGATAGTCATGACATTTACTGAACTATTCTGAATAATTCCCTTGGCTAACATAACAATATACTGATATTCGAAAAGTCGGCTGTGAAAATAAGTAAAAAAGTATTCTTCCGCCAGAACTTTATCTATGTAATCACCTGTTTCTCTACTTGTCCATCCCTATTATAACTTATTACGTGTCTTAGTGTAACTGCTTAACTTACCCTCTTGTTGCAACGATAACCATATAAATACACTAATGATTACGTAAATGTAAGTCAGCTTTATCCTTTTCTCTGCTGACTGACATTCCTTAAACATGTTGATCTATCACTTAGAATACTCACCAAGATCGATTGTTTTTAGTAGGGGGATATTATTAACCGAAAGCCAGTGTTTAAAGTAACCTTTAAGAGTGACAGCTCTTACGGAAAGTTCCGTTGTTAAAGTATTAACAACTCAGTTATGTGTCTAAGTATAGGTAAGAATGTGTCGGTGTAATTGAGTACGTGCAAGCATTGTCACTTTCTCTGTTGACCAATATTAATCAGAAATGTTAATCTCTCCTTCCGGATTATGGTCGTAGGTGATGAAATGTTGGCAGGCTAGTACCGTTAACCGAAAGCATTAGAAATAACTTGGTTTCACGTCATGCAACAATTTATGCGAGCTCTGAATTAGCCCTCTCGCTGTCACGGCAGCTGAAATATTCCAACTAAACTTTACAGCCAGTTCCAAATCACCGTCTGAACTTTCCTGCCTTAAAATCCACTCTTTCTACCCTCTATTTTCCTTAAATTCCCTCTCATTTATTACTATCTTTACCCCCTTGTTTTTATCCCTCCTTTTCCCCCCAATCTTAATTTCCAGATTTCGCCCTGGAAACCGTAGCTCTTAAACTTCACTTTCATATTATCTTCTCTTACAACCTCTCACCCGAAGACCTGGGACGTGAATTTTACACCTTGGACTTACTTATGGGAAAGACGTAACCTTTTATTCCTTTTACTTGAGTGCGTTGATTTGCAGGGGAAGAAACTCGGTGTGAAAAACAGCGTCCTTATCACAGGAGAATCTGAAGGCATTTTTTATTCTTATATAATCTCTTTCCCTCTCTCTCGTTATCTCTCTCACACACATTCTATCTCTCCTTTTTCTATCTATTTTTCATTCGGCCTCTCTCTTTCCCTCCCTATCCTGTCTCTCTCTCTTTCTCATTCTCTATCTACCAGTCTATCTCGTCCTCAGTCTTTCATCCTCTATTCATATATCTCTTTCTCTCTCTTTCTTTGTTCTTTCTCTCTCTCTCTCTCTCTCATTCTCTAAGTAATGCCATTCCCAATGTAGGTTGTAATTCAATACCACTGCCTGATTTGTCGCGTAAAAGTAATCTGAATTCATATGAACTAATGTAACTTATTTATGTAGTT
>NW_020868916.1:548676-563676 GCF_003789085.1 Penaeus vannamei
TGTACGTAACTCTTGCTATCATGAAGTGTCAGGAATTCATATTTAGTTACCGCATCAAAAAGAAAAGAAAACGAAAAAAAAAGTTCTATCCCAACAATTCTCAAATCCACATTCATTCCCTGCCATGGTCTAAATGTATGAAAAAATGTAAGCGTGACACTGCGGAAAAAAAAACGTGTAGATGTACTGTACACTAAATATGGTATGGTAATATGCATTTACTTTATTGATACAGCGGTATATCATATGCCACTGTTGATTTTATCTTTTTATTACTATTATTTTTTTTAGAATACGAATGTCATGGAAAGCGAGAGAGAGAGAGAGAGAGAGAGAGAGAGAGAGAGAGAGAGAGAGAGAGAGAGAGAGAGAGAGAGAGAGAGAGTATATTTGCAGTACCTGTTACACTGCTACAATTATAAATAATTGTATGTTGTTCAGACATGCCCATCATTATAAATGTATATATAACTTATTCCCAGAAGAAAAGAGAAATATAATAATCCAAATATTATTAGTACTTGGATATGCTATTGCAGCCATGTGCATGACAAGTTCTGAAGGACGAATTATTAACAGGTACAGTAGTGTGGTCGACTTAAAACAGGCTTGTGATCGACCAGTTGATCGCGATCGACTAGTTGGCCACCCATGAGTTATACCATATATTTTTTTTCTTTTTTTTCAACTCATGAATAAAGCTAACAATTGAAATTAATTCTGAAAATGGTAGATCATCTTATTGGCAAAATTATAAATTTTAACATCCTGAAATAATTCTATTCTAAGGATATTGATCACCTACTGGAGGCAAATGTAGCTACATATTGTTACGTCTAGGCATCTACGGGACTATTTGCCCCTTTGTCTACATTATATTTATTCTATTTTCAGCTACTTTATACTACTTTCATGTTTTATTTATTTTTATTATCATTATTTTTTATGCATTGAGATTAAAGGTCTGTGTGCTCACATATATATACACACATTTCCTTGACGTAGACATTGCTTTGATAAGATCTATCCCTGAGTATTATTTACACATGATGTTAATAAGCATCATCGAAAATGGAAACCAATTGTTGAAAATAACTTCGTAGTATCTCGAAGTTCCGAATTATATCCCTTTTGCAACGAAGATAAACTATTTCGGTTGAATTCCATGGCCAGTACTCCACCTCAGAGTTTTCCCCTTTCTGAACTTTTCTTTCTAAACTCCACACCTTTTCGGTCTTATTGCCCGCAAATCCTCTTAATTGATATTTTACCCTTCTTTTTTCCTTGTCATACTTTATGAACTCTGATCTTTTAGGCAACTTGGCAAATTAATTTTGCTCGGAGTATAAGTATAAGCCAATCTGTTTTTTTTTTTTTTTTTTTGGGGGGGGGTGATAGACGATACACAAAGGATGAAAAATATTTGTTTAATGAAGAGATAAAAATGATTCCTATCATCTTGATATTTCCTCGTTTTTTGTACCTTGAAGATGAAAAACAGAGACTGAGGAAGTGAGAGCAAGGGGTAATAATGTTTTAATACTAATTACAGAATCACTTTATTTGGCCTCCAGATGTATCGTTATCTCAGTGAATGACATGTACGTAATTCAGAGCCTAATGAAATAAACCATTAAATATTCAATATTAACTACTAAATAATGCATAATCCTTTCAAATAATAATTACTGCATGACCGACCTGCTGCACAAATCGATGATGCATTAAGGAATTTCTGCCGTTATGTTCTTGAATGTGCTTGTGCAATGGCGTGCAGATCGATATTCATGAAATTTACTGAACTATTTTCCTGAATTATTAACTTTACTGATATAACATTATATTGGTCTTCGAAAAGTCGGCTGTGAAAATTGCTCGGATATTTCTGAATTATCCTTGCTGCTATGTCGAGATTTTTCGGTTGGAATTAAATCGATTATACTGTATTATCGTCTGAACTTTACCCCTATGTTTGTTCTTAAAATGTCCCGTGAGATTGATTAGCTCTTTGAACCATTTTCTCGTAATTTTCCTAATCATACCTCCTAAACTACATCTATTTTTCTTCTTAAAATTTCCTTTCGAACTCCTTACCTTTTAAGTATTGCTTCCCTCATATCTTGTCTTTAACTACTTTCTTTCCCTTTCTTTGTCACATCTTCTGAACTTCACCTGGAAAATATTCAACTTCGCATACATATATATATATATTTTTTTTTCTAACAATTCTTGCGAGAATTTTATTATCCATCTACAGACTTTATCATGCTTTTCTTAGCGTCGACATACACTCGTAGAAAAGAAAATATACCAATCAAAATCAATACTTACACAGGAAGTTATTTTCATAACTTTCCCTTTATTTTTACAAAGTTTTTCTTCCTACTCGAAGTTTGTGATTCAGTATCGATACTTCCTTCAAGTTCCTAGCACGAGTAATCAGAGTTCATGCAGGTCTCCATGCATGGGATTATTTATGCATGTGTTTATCTTTATCAAGTGTAATTACTTATGATTTTAATGCGAGTGTCTCATTATGCAAAGCCTTACTGCAGACTTGCACCTTTACGTGAGGTATAGGTGTAGAGAGAGAGAGAGAGAGAGAGAGAGAGAGAGAGAGAGAGAGAGAGAGAGAGAGAGAGAGAGAGAGAGAGAGAGAGAGAGAGAGAGAGAGAAAAAGAAAGAGTAGCAGACCGTGAAAAGTATAAAATCAGAAAAAAAGTGTCCGAGAAAAAAAAAAAAAAAAATCGATGTACAAAAAAGAGAAAACAACACGGATGAAAGGTTACTGTAATCCCAATATAACGAATCCTGTTTCGGTTCTGTGCGCTCACAACTACAGCATTATCACCTGAAGTACAGCAACGAAAAGGTATTTAGTGTAAGCATTAATCTCCCATTATCTTTTAACGAGGATTATCACAGGTGTGGATGAAGCAAAGGAAGATTTCTTCAGTTTATGGAATTTAGAAAACCAAATTTGTTTAACAATTAGAAATACACAGGAAAAGCTTATTAGGAGAGTTATAAATTCAACAGTTTGTTACTACATACATACATGTATACATATACATACATAGATACATATATATGTATATATAAACATATATATATATATATATATATATGTATAATATATAAATGTGTGTGTGTGTGTGTGTGTGTGTGTGTGTGTGTGTGTGTGTGTGTGTGTGTGTGTGTGTGTGTGTGTGTGTGTTGTGTGTGTGCGTGTGTGCGTGCGTTGTGTGTGTGTGTGTATATATATATATATATAATATATATATATATATATATAATACGTATATTATATGTATATATATATATGTATATATATATATATATATATATATATATATATATATATATATATATATATATTTGCGTGGGTGCGAGCGTAGACAGCTTATTGGATGACCACAAAGAGAAGATGTGTATGTGTGTTTGTTTCCCAGACAAAGAGAGGGGCATTGATTATGCAAAAAATAAGTACTTGATAACACTTAATGTACGATAATTGTCAAAATAATGAGGTTCTGCTATTTGTTTATACTGTTATCCACCAAGCTGTGTGTGTATGTTGCGAGTATGTATACATGTGAGCACACACTTATTTTTCTCTGCAAATCGATATTATTTATACACGGCATTTTATCGCTAATCAACATGGCCGATGCAGTTAGACGTATTGATAATCGAAAGTCAACCTTAAAAGTAGCTTAACTTAATGGCAACTCTTAACAGGGTAAAATATTTCGGCTGGATAGCGTATATTAAATCATCGCTCTTACTTTGTTTTGTTTCCTCTCGTGCTTTCCCATCGAAGCTGCATACCTTCTTCCTTTAAAACCCCTTTCTCTTTTGATATGTATGATTTTTTATTTTTTTGACCCACGAATACTTCAGACTTCATCTCAGAAATGTTGCCTCTTCAACTATAGTCTCAGACTGTGATGTTATTGTCTTTAACATTGATTAGAAAAAAAAATGATGGCAATTCTAGAGTATTAGTGTTATATTTTTTACATCACACTT
Organism: Penaeus vannamei; assembly: GCF_003789085.1. Classification (NCBI taxonomy): domain Eukaryota; kingdom Metazoa; phylum Arthropoda; class Malacostraca; order Decapoda; family Penaeidae; genus Penaeus; species Penaeus vannamei. Next base: position 552,709 of record NW_020868916.1, read on the forward strand.
TTTTCTACTTTTTATTTTCTTTCTTTCCCTTCTTTTTGTAATTCTCTCTTGGTATTCTTGAATTTACTGTCCAATAATAGCAGTGGCTCATGGATAAAATCAGAGGACTTTTTTTTTCTTCTTCTTTTAATTTCTATCCCTTCTTAATTCTCTCTTGGTATTCTTGAAGTCCCTGTCCAATGATATCAGTGTTTGATGTGTCTCTTGGATAAAATCGGAGGACTTGCATAATTATACATTCGTGCGATTATTTATGCACATGTTTAATGCGTTTCCCTTGGTTTAATGAGTGCTATGCTGATTATTTTATGAGGGATGCATTATGCAAAATTTTCCTGCAATGTTATGTCATCAGATTTGATAGTCTGTTGGAAGTGCGATGTACTAAAGGGAAGTGATGAAGATAAAATAAAAAGAACATAGGAGACAAGAAAAAAAAAAAAAAAAAAAAAAAAACAGGCAAACAGAAAAAAAATCACACAGACACACACGTACATTCAGGGAGAGAAAGAGAGATAGAGAGAAAAGTAGAGAGAAGAAAGGACAGGCAAATAGAAAAAAAATCACACAGAACACAGGGAGAAGAGAAAAAAGAAAAGTAGAGAGAGGGGCGGTAACCTATATATATATATATATATTATATATATATATATAATATATATATATATATATGTGTGTGTGTGTGTGTGTGTGTGTGTGTGTGTGTGTGTGTGTGTGTGTATGTGTGTGTGTGTTGTGCATGCAGACACACACACATATATATATATATATATACATACACACACACACACACACACATATATATACACACACATACACACACACACACACACACACACACACACACACACACACACACACACACACACACACACACATATATTATATATATATATATATATATATATATATAATATATATATATATATATTATATATGGGAGAGAGAGAGAGAGAGAGAGAGTGAGAGTGAACAGACGGAGACAGAGACAGATAGACAAAAGTGAGAGAGAAAGAGAACTAGAAGAACAGACACAGCCAGACAGAGAAACAAAGACAAAGAGAAATATCCAGACAGGCAGAGAGTACAAACACTGACGGAAGTTTGTAATGCAATAAATATCGACTCTCGCAACAGTGCTAATGATAATTACGATATTAATTGGCTGTAGGTAAAGTTATCGAAGGGAAGTCATTCAGTCGAATAAAATAGAAAGTTTATTTACAGGTGAAGTAAACAACCAAATTAAATTGACATTGCTAATTATAATAATTGTATACAATCTACAGTCAAGGTAATCATAAATTTTAAATGCTCATTGGAAGAGAAAAAAAAAAAAATCACTCTGATGAAAAACAAACTTGGTACAATTGTTTTGATTAATAGATACATAAAAAATGTTGCAATTAATAATACACACATACACACAGTACTTTTATAATCTGTATCAGGTAGCAAAATCCTACAGTATGTAATTCAGTGCCAGGTTTCAGATCATCTACACATTTCATGTCAGTTCTTTAAAATGGTAAAACAGCATGGCACGATTTTAAAGAATCTGCGAACACGTGCTATCTGTGGGCCAATAGTTACGTTCTTATTAATATCATCAAATGAGTCTAATGTGTAAAATGTAGGATTAGTCTTACGTGATGTAAGTTTCCTTAATAAGACACACTATTAATGGATTGTCGAAAAAATCCTCAGATATGATGTGATTTGGGTTTCCTATTTTATTTACTAATAAACCGATATTTTTCACATGAGTGATGTTAATGATAATTTCTTTAACTACCCTTACGATCCTACACATAGTGATTCCATACTGTAAGATACACAGTGGTTTACTCTCCGCTGTTAAGATAAGATGAGGGGAAAGAAAAGGCAAATAAAATTATATATATAAAAAAAAAATGTAAATAAGAAAAAAAATAAACATCACTTCCTTTCATTTTACTAAATAAAGTATTTTCTAGATGTGTATAGTCCCTATATAAAGAAATATTTAAGGAATCATTAATTTTCCTTTAGATAAATGCACATGAAATACCCATGCACAACTGCAAATAATCTTTCATTACTCCTCTAACTATACGTACAGTTTTGTATTATAACATATTTGAACACACTAACAATGGCTTTTCATTCTATTTCGAAAGCTGTGTGCAGTGTCGTGCCTGGATCAAGCTCATATCCATGACTGATGCATCGTTATCTAGAAATACCGTCTGTGTTAGAATTAGTTTCGGTTTCTCTGGAAGCCTTTCAGTATTCCTTTGGCTGCTATGTAAACCATTATGTCGAGAGATGATAGACATCAGAGAAAGCGAGATGAAGGAGAGAGAGAGAGAGAGAGAGAGAGAGAGAGAGAGAGAGAGATTTTTAAATGGTATGAAAAACGAGAGAGAGAGAGAGAGAGAGAGAGAGAGAGGAGAGAGAGAAGAGAAATGGAGAAAAAAACGTCACACACACACACACACACAACACTCACACACACACACACACACCACACACACACACACACACACACACACAACACAAACAACACGCAAACAAAAACAAAACATCACAAGAGAAAGCAAACACAAATAGAAAGTACCACCACGAAAGGAATTCTGCCATTCCATAAATAACGAATCTGTTTTCCTGTCCTGTCCCTCACAACAACAGCATTATCACCTGAAGCACAGCAGCGAAAAGGCATTTATTGTAAGCATTAATCTCCCTTTGTCTTTTAATGATGATTTTCATGTTTGGTGGCTGAAGCAAAAGAGAATTTCTACACTTTCATGGAATTAGGAAACGAGACACTTTAGATTTATCAGTAGAAGAGGGATGATTATTGGGAAAGTTACAAAGGATTTTTCTTTCGTTTGGCTAAGAGTACAACCGGTTTCCAAAAAGGGATAAATCACTGATGACAAATATGTACAAGATTTATTTACATCAGTGCCACTATAATACCGACGTTGAGGATTGCTTTTCACACAGTGTAGTTCCATTAAAAGGGTAATGGCAAACTATTTCGAGATAAGCATATGGTTTTCTAATACTATATCTACTACACCATTACATTATGGCATTAATCCATCTACCTATCCACCTATTTACAACATCCATCTAAGAGCACATGTGGTGACGATTATTATTACTTTTCGTGTAATATAATTAAGGACAGGTATTTACTCTGCTCAGTACTTCAGCAAAGATTAACGTTCTTGAGAATCATTATATTCGTTTTGGTAATGGAAATGAGATACACCAACCACTCAAGTTTTCTAAAATACCCTTTGTTACTTTTGTAAATCAGATCCATAATTTCAAGGAATAGGTAATACTTAAGCAAATAAATTTACAAATAGATAAATAGATGATCAGGACTTTTGAAATTCATTCCGTTACTTAATCTGCAATAGAATCAGGAATGTTATATTTCTATCTAACAGCCTAATTTTGCATACAGTGTGTGTGTGTTGTGTGTGTGTGGTGTGTGTGTGTGTGTGTGTGATGTGTGTGTGGTGTGTGTGTGTGTGTGTGTGTGTGTGTGTTGTGTGTGGAGAGAGAGAGAGAGAGAGAGACAGACAGACAGACAGACAGACAGACAGACAGACAGACAGAGAGAGAGAGAGAGAGAGAGAGAGGGTACTTTATACACTGTATGTGTTTCCGCTTTATATGATATGATTTACATTAAAATTTACTCTTAGGTGTTTATCATAACACACCTTTGATTACTCTTAGAACACTATAACATTTCACTTTTTTCAGTATTCCTGATGTCCGTATGTATGACCTACCAGTCGCTTGCAATACTCTGACTAGATTCTAATCATTGTGGAATTGCGATACCATCCGACTGCATGTAATTCATGATCACTTAAAACATATTTTAAAACCTTATTAAGAATAAACAATAATGATTAAAAAAAACTGTATGTACAATGGCCACATATTTTATATTACAAAATACATCAGTGGTATAGAATATGCGAGGTTAATGAAATTGTACAAAAAGGTTTGTTTCATATATGGATGTCCATAGCTACATTAGCCTCTCGCCAATTTAAATGCCTCCTACTGCAATTACGGTGAATGCAATGTTAATCAATTGTTCTTTTAATTAACTACATAATTAAGTAGTCATATATATCTGCCTCGTGTAGCGATTGAATTCTTAGTTAAAGAAGAAAAAAAGGGAAAAACAAAATAGTTCAGAAATTATGTAAGAAAAAAGTCACAATTCCAAACCTACTCAAGTTAGTATTATCTAAATATATCATGTATACGCAGTAATGACTTATTTTCCGATATACTGACGCAGCAACAAACACAAAACATGCTTGTTAGAACACACTTCTATAACACAAATAAATGTTTCGCTCTGGTTAATGGTGTATCTTCCTACTCGTGGTTATACTCTGCTGAAAGTTTTGCATAATAGGTCATGTTAACTCGACTCCCCTGTTATCGGTAAAGCGTGACGTACATAGAGTGTGTCCTTGTCTGCATTCCAAAATATTTATCACTTTCTGTCAATACTATAAACATTATTCAATATTGATCAGTATCAAATTCCTATCCCTTAGGTACATGCACTGGAGCAAAACATAATAGATATGGATTCAAAACAACGAATGTCAGTAACAACAAGCAAGCAAGACAGAGAGAGAGTGTGAGAGAGAGAGAGAGAGTGAGAGAGTGAGTGAGTGAGTGAGTGAGTGAGTGAGTGAGTGAGAGTGAGTGAGTGAGTGAGTGAGTGAGTGAGTGAGTGAGTGAGTGAGTTTGAGAGTGAGAGCGAGAGTGATTGTATCTGAGCCACAGAATTGTACAGGAATCACAAGCGGAACTTTATAAATATGAAAAAGTTATCTACAGTTGCTGCATAGTAATTGCTGAACTGGACATACATTATAGTTGCTAATACTTAAACATGGTAATATAATGGAGACTTATAATGGACATTGAATAAGAATAAGTAAATGTCCTTTTTTCTGTATTTCTTTCAGTCTATCAGTCTATGTAGTCTGAAACTGTTTATCTGTTTATCATCATTTGCTTTTGTGTCGCTATGAACGCATGTGTTCATTCAGGGCGTTAGTTTTTGTGGTTATTTCCTTTAAGTTAATGCTACTTAAAAAGTGTAATTAGCGTGTACTCAGTATATCGGTAATCGAAATTTGTGTTTTGAAAAATGTAACTATTGGTCTGAATTCTGAATTTTATCCTTAGCCCTTTAAAGTATGAAGAAACATTTAGGTTACATTTTACATTCTCATATTTTTTTTCTTTCTGCCGAACTCCATACCTCCGCTTCCCGTAAATCTTCTGTTTTTCCAAGATATTTTTCTTGTTCTTTTGAAGTCCTGCCTCGTAAATTCACTTTCCTATTAACTTTCATTATAGAGTTTCATCCCAAAGTCTTGATACCTGAATATCATGGATTTTTAATTGAACTTTCCCTATACTCTTACGGCTGGTGTAGATGATGATGATAAGAGAAAAAAAAAATAGAAAGAAAAAGAATATGTGACGTAATATAGAGGAAAAGGAGATATGATATATAGGAGAATGAGATAAAATACAAAGAAAAATAGGATATGTTATATAAGAAAATTAAATTTATATATATATAGGAAAATGAAATATGATATGAAGGAAAATTATATGTAATTTGTTTGCTCCTAATACGAATAGCTGTTTATTTCAAAATATAGAGAAACATAATAAGTGATTTCAGAACGAGGAATTGAGGGGTAATCTTACAAAATTAAGTACATAATAATGAATGATTATTTTAAGATGTAAGTGAAACCGTTAATACTGTATACAGTGAGATTACAATAATATATTTGTAATTTGCGGCAATTTATGCGTTTGTCTCTCCCTTCGTGATTTTATTAATCTACTTATACTCTTTTTGAATGCACCTGAGTAACTGTGTATGAGGTATGTGTGTGTTGTTTGCGAATGTGGTATACGTATGATTATTTGTACAGATATTGCAACATAACTTTCTCTGCAGATCGGCATTGAGAGATCCCATAGAATTCTTTTCATAGCTGATGCTTCGTTATCAAAGAATATCATGAGTAAAGAATTAAAAAAAAAAAAAGGAAAGTAGCTTGTACTTTACAACCGCCTGAATTTTTCTTCGTAAATATTAACTTTTGCGCTTCCGAATTCCATACTCGTTACGTCATACTGATATTAAATCCTCATTGAGTAATTTTCCTCATTTTCCCCCGAATTACGGAAACACAGAGACAAATACACGAAAGGGAAAAAGAGAAACCAAAACATGAAATGTAAAAAGACAAATACAGACAAGAAAAGGAAAGTATAAAAATGTATGCAAGAGAAAGAAAATAGTGATACAAGAAGAGGCATAAAAAAGACAAAGAAATACAGGCAGACACAAATGGTCGAGAAGGAAAAGGAGTAACGCAAGAAAAAATATATAATGTACAACGGGGAAAGAAAAATATAGAGAAGGAACGTAAAACGGTAGAAACACAGACCAATGAAAAATAAAAAAATATTGCAGAAAAGAAAGAAAGAAGAAAAGAAGAAGAAGAAGAAGAAGAAGAAGAAGAAGAAGAAGAAGAAGAAGAAGAAAGAAAGAAGAAAGAAAAAGAAAAAAATATGAGTAATAAACCGAGCAATTCTGTAAATAACCAAGCATGTTTCTGACATGTTCATTCGCAACAAGAGCGTTATCACCTGAATCACCAGCTGCGCAAAAACAGTTATTGCAGGGAAGAATCATCTCTTTATAAATGTTAATTATCGTGTATATTAACGAAAATAAAAGATAATATCTACATTTTCAAAGAATATGACAAACCGGATCCCTTCAACTTTTAGCATCAGGTTAGCAGGGGATATAGGAAAAAAAGATTTTTTTTTTTTTTTTTTTTTTTTTTTTTTGACGGTTGGTTAAAATTGGTTGTTTATTTGTTGGCGAACAGACAACCTAAAACAGACGATGCTGCTAATACGAAAAATACAGTATTAATGATAATCTATTTTCAAATGTAATACACGTAAGATTTTATTTGCTCACCCTGCCACTATAAATATAAATTTTGACGATATAAATTATCATCATTATCACTATCATTATCATCATTATTCTTATCATTATTATCATTATCATTACCATTATCATCATCATCATCATCACTATTATTATTATCATTATTAGCATCATAGTTATCATATTAATTTAGTTACATCGTGTGGTGCCATAAATAGGAATCACATGAAAATGCAATTGACGTTGAATTCCAGGTCTCAAGGGCTTCAACACTACACCTTCAACTATCGGGGTCAGCTCGATCAATTATCATTAATGCAGAGCTTTGCCAAAGAACCACGAGGTACGATCAGGAATGCAGGCAACCCTCGCCGGGGATGCAGTCTGACGGCTCTGTGAAGATAAAATTTTGTGGGATTTTTTTTTTAATGTGATTGCATATACATCGACACATTGCTATACATGTGTGTGTGTGTGTGTGTGTGTGTGTGTGTGTGTGTGTGTGTGTGTGTGTGTGGTGTGTGTGTGTGTGTGTGTGTGTGTGTGTGTGTGTGTGTGTGTGTGCGCCCGCCCGCCCATACACATATACATATACATACATACACACATATATACATGGGGCAAGCAGCAACACATATGACTTACTAGCTAGATAGAAAAAGAAAAAAAAGGATAGAGAGAGAGAGAGAGAGAGAGAGAGAGAGAGAGAGAGAGAGAGAGAGAGAAGAGACAGAGAGAGAAGAGAATTAGTTTGAAGCGAGATAAACATGTAGACAGGACAGAGGGAGAAGAGAGAGCAGAGAGAGAGAAGAGAGAGAGAAGAGAGAGAAAAACAGTTCGACAGACAACAGAACAAACAGACTAAATAAATGAAAGAAAAGAAATGAAAGCGAGATTGCCCCTTTCATGATGCCATCGGACCTTCCCGAAATTAATAGCTTCCTTGCCAAGATTATGACCGGGACATTGTTTTCAAGTGCCATGGAATTTGAATTTCTAATAGGAAGGAGAAAATGTATGGAGGGAGAGAGAATGGGGGAGGGACGGGAGGGAGAGTGAGAGAGAGAGGAAAAGGAGAAGGAAAGGGAGAAAGGGAGAGGGGGAGGGAGAGAGGGGGGAGGGAGGAGGGAGAGGGAGGAGGGAGAGAGAAGAGAGAGAAGAGAGAGAAGAGAGAGAGAGAGAGAGAGAGAGAGAAGAGAGAGAGAGAGAGAGAATAGAGAAGACGTACAGCATGTGAAAAGAGACAGATAAAGAAATAGGGAGGAAAGACATCTAGATGATATACAGATACACAGTGGACAGACAAATAGACAGAGATAGATAGAGAAATGGTTAGAGATAGATTGATTGTTTAAATGATACAGAGAGAGGGGTAGGCAGACAGATGGATACATAGATAAATAGACATATAGGGAGATAAGTAGACAAAAAGAAAGAAAGAGCGAAACAGATAGAGAAAGATATATAGATATTACATAAACACACACACACACACATATATACATAGAGAGAGAGAGAGAGAGGAGAGAGAGAGAGAGAGAGAGAGAGAGAGAGAGAGAGAGAGAAGAGAGAGAGAGAGAGAGAGAGAGAGAGAGAGAGAGAGAGAGAGAGAGAGAGAGAGAGAGAGAGAGAGAGAGAGAGAGAGAGAGAGAGAGAGAGAGAGAGAGACGACAGAGAGAGACGAGATAGAGAGAGAGAGACAGAGACAGAGACAACCATATAGAGAGACAGAGAGGAGAGAGGGACAGAGAGAGTTAAGTGAGCTAGAAAAGACCATTGACGTCATGGGAGATAACTCTTTCCAGACTACTTCGGTTATCGCTCGGCTTATCTCGGCTTATCTCGGCTTATCTCGGTCTGTCTGTATTTGTTGCATCAGTTTGAGCTATTTGTTTCTCGCAACAAGGGAGAAGGTAAATGATAGTAATGATAATTATCGTTAAGGTGATAAGAGTACTAGGTATACGTATAATGATTATTTGCCATATTTAATGTAGTAATGATGATGATAATGATTATTTACATGTCAATAGTTATTTTCATATTTCTGATTATTTATCATCATTGTTATAACTTATGCAACTATTTTTATTATAGCTTTATCAATATCATAATGATTATCCTAATTACAATTATCTTAAACATTAAAACATACAATTACATAACTTGCCACTTCTCACTATTATATAACAATATATATTATAACTCTATCAATGCCATAATGAGTATCCCAATTAATTTTTTTATAAACCTTATTAAACTTCATAACTCTTACTATTACATAACTTACCACTTCTCACTATTATATAACAACTATCATCATCTTCATTACCGTTTTCAACATCATCATCATTACTTACCTCATCATAACATCGTCCTCACATCAACCATTATCATCACTTTCTATCACTGTTATCTCCAGCATCATCACCATTAATATCGGGAACTATCAGCGTCACCATATTTTCTCAACACCATTAATTAAATTTTCGAAAACCAATCTCCTATTTTCTCTTGGACTTCACCATAATGTTGTCTCTTTCTTCTTTATCGATGTCCTAAGATGTCATTCTGTCAGTTGCCAGTTTTTTTTTCTCTTCCTCTATCTCCTCTTTCTTATCGTCGATTTTTTTTCTCTCTCTCTCTTCTTCTATCTCCTCTTGCTTATCGTCGATTTCTTCTCCTTTGTTTTTTTTTTCTTATTTTCTTTCTTTTGTTTTGTTTTCGTTCTGCTTATGTTTGTCCTATTTTTTCTTCTTATTTTTTAATTATTTTCTGTGATTTATTTATTTTTTTCCCTTTTTCCTTTCCTCTGCCTTCTTTATCTTATTTTTGTCATCACACCTTATTTCTTACTGTCATTCTCTCCTTCTTTCTTCCTGTCTTAAATTATCTTTCTTTCTCATTTGTCTTACATCTAATAATTTCGTTCTCATATCCTTTATCTCTTTTTTTTCTTATATCTTCTTCCTTGGTATCAATTTGTCGACGAGTCATTTTTCTCTCTTTTTTATCATCTTTCTTTATAGATTCTTTCTTGCTATCCATTTCTCTTTGGGTGTTATTTCTCTTTACCTCCGTCGTTATCTTCCATTTTTTCTATTCCCCTTTTGTATGATTTTCTCCCCTCTCTTCCTTTTTCTTCTCCCCTATTACTCTTTCTTTGTGTTTCTTCCTCTCTCCTGTCCTTCGTTCGTCTTTGGTTTCCTCCCTTGATCTTTTTTTTTGTCAATTTTTCTTTATTACGTATTTTTTCCCCTCATCTTCTTTCTTACGCCATCTATACACCCCCTATCCCCCTCTTCTCTTCCTCCTTCATTCTTCGTCTTTATTTCCTCGCCGTTCTTATTCAAATATTTCTTTTCTCCCTCTTTTATTACCTCTTTCTCCAACATTCTCTCTTTCTCTTCTTCCATAACATGTTCTCTTCTTCCATGTTGTTATCTGGACATTATCTCCCCCTCCTCCCGTTCTTACCCCCTCCCCCCACCCTCCTATCCCTCCCTCCCCTCTACTGCTCCCTCCTCTCTCTCTCTCTCTCTCTTCTTCTTCTCTCTCTCTCCTCTCTTTCCTCTCTCTCTCTCTCTCTCTCTCTCTCTCTCTCTCTCTCTTTCTCTCCTCCTCTCTCTTTCTCTCTCTCTCTCCCCCTCCTTCTTTCTCTCTCTCTCAACCTTTCTCTGTTCTCTGTCTGTCTTCTGTCTATCTGTCTCTCTCTCTCTCATGCACATACACCACCTCTCAAACCCTCCCTCACTCCTATACCACCCTCACCTCTTCTTCCCCCTATTCCCCATCCCTCTATCCACCCTATCTCTCTCCCTCCCTTTGTACCCTCTTCTCTTTCGCACTTCTCTCCCTTCTCTCTCTTCTTCCTCCCACTCCATCCTGTTCCCTCACACTCTTCTCCCCTCCCTTCCTCCCCACCCAGCCAA
>NW_020868916.1:568676-571176 GCF_003789085.1 Penaeus vannamei
ACTAGCAACAAAATGCTAAGATTAATGACAAACTTTCGGCTTCCTTGCAACTTGTCAAATAAGTTGCGCCATTGAGAAATCTTTCTTATGAGTTTAATAACCTCATCGAAGTTATGATCTCATATATTTCGTTATATTTCATATTCATAATTATAATCTTTTTATTCTCATTATTATAATTTTCGTCATTATTATTATTGAATATTAATAATACTATCAAATTTTTATCATTATCATTATTATAATAGTATTTTTGTTACATTATTGTTATCACCATCGATAATGATAATAAAATCACAGTTTTTTTTCATTATGATTATCATTATCGTCATTACTATTATTTTTACTAATATCTTTATCATATGTTATTATAATCATTTAAATCATATTGTTAAGTATTATCATTATTGATATAATTATTTTTACGATCATTATTACTATTATTACTATCATTATTATGATTTTGTCATCAATTTGTTATTATTACCATTTTACTTTTATTGTTATAACTAATATCATCATTGACGTCATCATCATTCTTATAATCATTTATTATTACTAATTCATTATTACTATTACCATTATTATTATTATTATTATCATTATTATTATTATTATTATTATTATTACTATCCGGATTCACTCCTGTAAGTCCACAATAGACCGCGTATTCCTCGCGCTTCGAGTCATTTGTTAGAGCGCCGTCGTGAGTTCGGGGGGCCGTGGGCTGCTCGCAGCCCTACATCGACCTTCTAGAAGGCGTTCGTACGGTGCATTCGGGAGTCACTTTGGAGATCCTGAGGCTGAGAGGAAATACCAACAAGGATTATTGGACTAATAGCAAGCCTGTATACTGGTACTGAAAGTGCTGTAAAGTGTGGTGGGAGCCTGTCGAGCTTCTTTCCTGTTAGTTCAGGAGTGAGGCAAGGCTGTGTCCTTGCACCAACTCTTTTCAACACTTGCATGGACTGGGATACTGGGCAGAGCTACTGTTCACTGTCCAAAGTCATTGTGGGGCCAAACGCTGGCAATATCAAGGTTACAGACCTTGACTTTGCTTGATGACGTTGCCATTCTATGAGTCTTTCGCTTGGAAACCCTAGTAGCGGCTTCTCGATGCAATTTAGCAATGAAGCGAAAAACCCCTGGGCTCTAGAGTGTCTCCCTGGACCAAGACCAAGGCTCCAGGACTGGGGACTTGTTAGGCGGAGAACCTGTTCAGTCCGTACGTTGCTTGCGGCGGAGGACATTTTGAAAGTCACAGGAGAGGCTTTTACATACCTTGGTAGTGTAGTTCATAACTCTGGGCTGTCAGACCATTTGAAACGTCAGAGACGGATTGCCTGCAGCAGGTGGTAATGAACAAGTCTATATAAGTACAGGTCTCCGTCCACTAAGGGCCTCAAATTCGTCCGTCTGCGGCCATGACGTCAATCTGCGAGCAGTAGCGCTGGAGGGGTTTCCCACGGCGTAATCGCGTGCGTCATTCTTTGATGGAGGTAGAGCCTAAGCATCTCTCCCCTCTTCCCGTTTTCGCTCGCTTGACTGATGCACTGCGCGTCCGCCGCAAAGTTCACAATCCCCAGTGGTGGCGTTGCAGCTTTATATGTACATTTATAGTGTTTATATTTATTTGTATTTTGCCCATGGTGAGATTATTATATTATTATTTATCATTTATTGTTATTGTTGTATTGATTCGCAACTTTTATAATAATTCATCCCAAAAACCATGAGTTACATATTGACATGTCTTTATTATTATTTTACGTCCTTATTATGCCATGTGTTTCTTAAGCGGCAAAATTGAATTACAAAAACTAAATTCACGTAGAATATATATTGATAATAGAGCCTAACAAACAATCGCTGAATAATTCATTCGCCTGCACACAAAACATGTCCCCAATAAGCATAATCGGTCAACGTGGCCGACATTCTGGAAAATATACTCAATTATCTGCCTCATTTACTACCATTTTCTATTATCTATCGTCCCTGCCACCTATGCTCTTTAATTCACCCCCCCCGGCCCCTCTGCTCTTCAGCTCCCCTTCCACGGTGACGTCATGCAGCGCCTTACCTCACCACAAAAGCTCTTCAACCCACCCCGTTCACCCTCTCCTCTGTCACCCCACCCCTCCTCTCATCCCCACCCTCTTCCACCCTGTAACCCCACCCCAACTCCCACCCTGTCACCCCTCTCCCCAACCCTCTCTCCACCCCTGTCACCCCATCCCCCAACTCCCAAAGTCCCTGGTCACCCCAATTTCCCCAACTCCCCACCCTCCCCCACCCCTGTCACCCCCATCCCCCAACTCCCAAAACCCCTGTCACCCCTCGTTCCCCACCCCTCTCTCCACCCCTGTCACCCCATCCCCCCAACTCCCCCACCCCTGTTCACCCGTCCGCTCCAGCACCAACTCTCCCTGATCATGTGACGCAAAGACCGCCTTGTTGTCAACTCCCCTATATAAGACCTTCGGTCTCTTCCCAATCA
>NW_020868916.1:576176-586176 GCF_003789085.1 Penaeus vannamei
TACAACCGTATGATAAACCGGACACCAACAATTCAATGCGAGATCACACAACATCCGCCATCTCCTCGGACACAGCTGGACCGGCCTATCAAATATATGGGAAGCCGAGCATAAGGGAAACCCATAGTGCGCGTTTCATCTGCAACAGAGTAATACTACAGGGACTCCACATGGCTTCTCGCCTTTGAACGTTAATGCTAACAAGATGTGGCTTAATATCGGAGACACCTTAGTTGTTCATTGTGCCATATTGTACCGGTGCTTGATATTGGACGCATAATGCTATTAGGCTTAAGCTAGCAAACCACTACTAGGAATATCTGTTAGGGCTAAATGTTGTTAGTATTGGTATTGTTATGACTGGGAGTCATTTTGTTATCATTATCTTTTTAATCGTTCTTGTTGTTATTGATTTTGCAGTTTGTGGTTGTTACATATTCAGTCATGTTAATAATAATGATTATAATTATTAGAAAATTACATAGGGATAAATAGCACAAGTGATATTTGTATAATGAAAATAACCGTCAATACTTTTATTACCAATTAGTTTGATTATCATTTTTATTGTTGCACTTGAAAACAAAATCAAATCTTATGCAGAGTCTTCACGGTTCGGGATAATAAGACTGCAAATTGTCCTTTTTAGATTGTAACAAGGCGAATTCAACTTTCAGAATTGCAAAATCGGGAATTCACTTTTTAAAACCGTAATCCAGTTATTCACCCTTGAAGATTATAAGATTGCGAAAATATATATTTATCATTAATTTGTAAATCCATCTTTCGGGATTATAAGACTGAGAATTCACATTCTAAAGTATATAAAAAAAAAAAATATATATAAATATGTCGTATCCCTCTATCTCTATCTATATACCGTACACACACACACACACACACACACACACACACACACACACACACACACATATATATATATATATATATATATATATATATATATATATATATATATATATATATATATATATATATATATATACATACATATATATATACATAATATATATATATATATATATATATATATATATATATATATATATATATATATATATATATATATATATGTGTGTGTGTGTGTGTGTGTGTGTGTGTGTGTGTGTGTGTGTGTGTATATATATATATATATATATATATAATATATATATATAGATATAATATATAATTCACCTTTTAAGATTATAAGATATTGGCACCATCTCATAAAATTATAAGAGCCTTGTGCCACCACAGACATTTGACCCTGCACTGCAACATTGGCAAGCAACCAACTGAACATTATTTCTGATTTCAGCCTCAGATCTGGCCATGTTGCTGGGTCACATTGATTCCTGTTGCATCTTCATGACCCGACGTGACATGGTTGCTGTGTGACCTCTCTTGACCTGACAAGCTGCCTGACCTCAATAATGGAAAGTCTGTGGGAAAAAAGAACATTGTCGATGAGGTAGAAACAAGCTGAGAAAAGGCTAACCTTATATCAATATATGTTCGTATATTTTTATTTTGAATTGGTACAAATATTTTAACGTGAAGGCCTACAAGTTGAAAAGAAAAGGGTTACGTAGAAAAATCGTTAAAAGACGTTTTATCAGCAGACAAAATGTTGCTGTTTAACCTGTTGAAAGCTTTTTGAGATTGCGTTCACGAAAAACAAAAGAGCCGGCTGAATACCGTAAGAGTTCAGTATAGAAAGCCGAGGAATGATGCCATGTATAAACTAAAATATAAAAAGAGCATTGGCAAAATGCCAACGTCGATTACTTTCTAGTGAAAAAATAGATACAATGTATGTTTTGTTTCCCTATTTAGAGCACACACACACACACACACACACACACACACACACACACACACACACACACACACACACACACACACACACACACACACACACACTTCCATAACTGCTTTCTACCTAAATGAAGGGGAATGTGAAAATCCCTAAAATGCGGACACCTGCCATACATTCTTTTTACCTTTCCCCTCTAGCTAATCAATACACATAAACGAATTACCGCTACTACATTAGCTGTCAATCTTCATCTCTTTTATTGGCAGGTATGGCCTCCGAAAAAAATGAATATTCTTAAAGTTTGTTTACATGTGGAAGTTGCCAGATGTCGCTAGAAGCTATTCCTTGCTTACACGTAAATAAGTATATTTCAACTGAGAAATGT
The DNA here is from genome assembly GCF_003789085.1 of Penaeus vannamei. Lineage (NCBI taxonomy): Eukaryota > Metazoa > Arthropoda > Malacostraca > Decapoda > Penaeidae > Penaeus > Penaeus vannamei. Next base: position 578,384 of record NW_020868916.1, read on the forward strand.
TACTATTGTTATGTGTGATTACCGATGTCTATTAAAGAATATTAATAGGGAATGTAAGATGAGGAAGTAATTATGATTATTTAATAATGATCAATCAAATGTTAAGCTACAATTGAGTAATAATGCTATTGGTAACGATAACGAAAATAGTAATAATGGTGATGAATAAAACAATAAATAATGATGGTGATAATTGATATAATAATGAATGACAATAATAATGCAAACAACTGTGGTGAGTATAACAACAATAAATATAACAAGAACAACATTAACAATAATAATATTATTTCCATACCATTTATGCTGCTAATGCTGTTGCTGCTGCTGATGACAATGGTATCTTTTACAACAGTGATAATAATGGAAGACAACGATAGCGATGATAATAAAAATGGTAATAATGATAGTGATAGTTCTAAGCACGATAACGACGACAAAAACAACAAACAAACCCTAATTTCAAACCCTGTAGCACAACCCAAGATCCCCCTTACAGCACACACAACCCAAGACATCCCACCTCCTCGCTTTTCCCTCCCGCCGCCCGTCCCAAACCCCGTAAAAATACCTTTGGTTGTGAAGTGGGTTGAACTTACACCTTAAATCACGAAAATGGTTGAGGAAGGAAAAGTTATCTGCGTGGCCGCCGGCAGAATTTAGTGGCGGGGAATAATATATTTACCGTATGATAGTTAAAAGTGAAATGTGTGCGTGGTATATATATTGTGTCTATTCAGTGGCAATATAATGTGCATTACGGAGTCGTCATGTGTTTCTCATGCATTATCTGCATATTATGTGATCTTTCGTATTGGTTTTATTTGTTTTCATACATTTGTTTACATTCCTCTTTTCTTTTCATTTTAGACTTGTTCATTCTTAGTTTTCCCACTACATCTGTGTCTAGTGTTTTAGTGTAAAAACACGTATTTTTAAAATGTTACAGTACTACAATTTTGATACAGGAAGATACTGATTTCATTCATCAATACAAACTCTTATCACTTTATGCGTGTGTTAAAAAGTTAAAAGTTTGTGGAGAGGGAGGAAGGAAATAAGTAATACGGAGAGAGAGAGAGAGAGAGAGAGAGAGAGAGAGAGAGAGAGAGAGAGAGAGAGAGAGAGAGAGAGAGAGAGAGAGAGAGAGAGAGAGAGGTGATATTCTCCATTCTTTACCTATTAAACTGACATCATGAATTCAAAGTCTCACCCACTTTTAATTTGGAACAGAAGCTCACACACTCACGCCATGACGAAAATTATTAAATCGTTAATGCATCATTATTAATACTATTACAACTACTGTCATTATCAATATTCCCTACATCGATATACTACTTATTTCTTCTATTATTTTCAGTCATTATGCATTTGATGTAAATACTGTTTTTAAATTGCTCACTAATATTAATCGCAAATTTGGTGTTATTGGACATCAGCTGAGGATAAAGGTCGGGTTAGTTCCCAAAGTAATAAATTTATACACAAATTTCTTAAAAGTTCCTGATAAAATTTGAACTCGGGCATTGCATCACTGTGGAAAATAATAAGATTTGTTTTTAATTCTCAAGGCATCGCACCTTTTTATTTATCTTCGATTTCCTTCTGTTAGGGGCATTAGCTCAAGTAATCTGTCGTGAGTGAGAATTACTTCAAGATCGAGTATAACTTCAGGCTTATTGGTAATCATGGGATCTGTAAGTGCTGAGGAGTCAGAAGTTATCCTAATTGGCTTGGCTGTGAGACCAAGTAAATTCAAAGTCTTCACTGAAGTGTTAACCTTAATGTTTAATGCCCCCCCCCTCCCCATACAGACGTATTCATTACGTATTTATGTATATTTATATATTTATACACACACACACACACACACACACACACACACACACACACACACACTTATAGTGGGTATATAACTTGAATTACACATGCTAAAAAATCCTGTACAGATAAATGTTCGCAAGCAACCTAAAATAAAGATAAAAGACAAGCAGCGAATTATAACTGACATCAATTTTCTTCACTGCATAGAAGTGCATATATTCTCAACGCCTTTTGTTATTGCTATTGATGACGTAAATGCAGCGGTTGAATCATAAACTCGCATTCTTCACTAACGACCATTGTGATAAATGCTAAAAGGAGAGATATTTGCTATGGAATCTCTTGAAATTGGGAGAAACGGCTTTCACTTATACATGAAATGTCTACGACTGAGAGAGAGAGAGAGAGAGAGAGAGAGAGAGAGAGAGAGAGAGAGAGAGAGAGAGAGAGAGAGAGAGAGAGAGAGAGAGAGGAATGAAGAGTAAGTATTAAAAAGGAAAAGAGGATAAAGAAATGGAGAGGAAGAGAGAAGATAAATGAAGAGCTTACAATTTTTACGATTAAAGGAGAAAGGAAGAGATGCAAGAATTATGCGAGAAATCGAAAGAAAGGAAAGAGAAGGAGAGAGAGAGAGAGAGAGAGAGAGAGAGAGAGAGAGAGAGAGAGAGAGAGAGAGAGAGAGAGAGAGAGAGAGAGAGAGAGAGAGAGAGAGAGAATAGCCAGATAGACAAAGGAGATGAATACATAAATATTGACTAAAATGAATTAGGGAAACGAGAAGAAACCCGTATATATATATATATATATATATATATATATATATATATAGTATAACAGGGAACAGAATCAGACAATTCACAAACAAAAAATCAAACGAACAAACACCAACAAAACACAAATAAAAGAAAAGCAAAAAGAACCCTCAAAAAAAAAAAAAAAAAAAAAAAAAAATCACGGCCCGTCAAAATCTATTCGAAAACCGTTTACTCTTTTCGGGACAGAACTCAACCTCACTCTTTGAAATAGGGCAAAAGCCATTTATTTCCGGCAACTGAAATTTGGTGATTGTGGACCCTTTAAGTGAATCGTTAGCCATTGAAATTCTGGGCTAACACGATCACACCTGGAAAGGGGGTGGTTGTTCAGCCTGGTTGTTCCCATTTGTTCACTTCACATGCAGCAGAGGGGGGCCTGTGGAAACCTTGCTCGAAATGATCATTATTCTTACCTTTTTTTTGGTGTGAAACAGTGTGAAATGTAAAAGTATTAATTATATTGTAAATAGTTTGTATTTTTGGCGTTTTTTTTCCTTTTTTTATTTATTACAAATGTACAGACAATTTGCAATAAGTAGTTCGAGTATTTACAAATTTAATGTAATATAATGTCAATAATGGAATTGATATTGATGATAGAAAGAATATGGAAAGAGGATATAAAATCATACTTATGATATAATAGTAGCACTTCTGTTGTTAATAAAAGCCACGAAAAGTGGTTGCAAAAAAGTAGAAATAAATGAAAATGAATAATTTATCACTTATTTGAAGCTGAGGGTAGAATCGCTAAATATTATATCATATAAATATATTTTAGATGATCAATCAATCAACCAATCCTAATCTCCTTTGCGGCCACTTTTATATTTCATTACCAATAAATAGTCTACGATATATATAAGTTTGAATATTTTTATCGTCTTGTGTGGATGTATATGTGTATGAAAACATTTGCGTATATATACTAAGCATGTAGATAAATAAATGGAGATGTATGTATGTATGTATATAAATACATACATACTTGCTTATTTACGTGCATATAAGTCATAGATTCTATAATTCAACACAACTCGAACTTTTGCAATAACAAATACTGCAATGTCTTGGTTTTATCGATATTGTCCAAACGTTACAGAGGCAGAGACAAAACCCTCAAAACTTTGTGGTGATGGACTTTTTGTTTCTCTTAATTCCTTCATTAATTACGTAGATGACTCCCTGGTTTTTGGTTTCGCGAGAACCACCATCAAAATATACAAAGTGCTATAAGTATGATAAGTCACTTTACCACTTGAACTGTTGTGTGTACTTACCTGAAGCGCAAAAGTTCAATTACGTTTGATGATATTGAAGCCAAATGTTTCTGAAAAGAGCAGATCCTATTAGGTGACTTCAGAAAGCCTCGTTAATAATATCGCAAATTTAATTCATATTATAATCTTTAGTTTGTAATATAGTAAATAATGGTGAACTTGTGACTCGTTACATTTACAATACAAAAACATGTGAGCAAATACGTTTTTCAAAATACATATATATATACGTGCATATATGAAAAACGTGTGTGTGTGTGTGTGTGTGTGTGTGTGTGTGTGGTGTGTGTGTGTGTGTGTGGTTGGGTGTGTGTTGGTGTGTGTGTGTGTGGTGTGTATTAGTATATATATATATATATATAATATATATATATATATATATATATATATATATATAATATATAGATTATATACACACGCGCGCGGCACAAGCACACGCACACACATATTTATGAGAAAAAAAAATATATATATTGTGTTGTGTTTGTGTTGGTGTGTATTCATAGAGAGAGAGAGAGAGAGAGAGAGAGAGAGAGCGAGAGAGAGAGAGAGAGAGAGAAGAGAGAAGAGAGAGAGAGAGAGAGAGAAGAGAGAGAGAGACAGAAAGACAGAGAGAGAGGAAAAGAGAGAGAGAGAGAGAGAGTGAGAGTGAGTGAGTGAGGGAGAACCAGAGACCGAAAAGACAAACAGAGAGAAAACCCAACAAACTCCCAGAAAACATAAGCACCGAGGGCCTCCTCCGGCTTCCCGCGGAGGTTATCAATTATAATGTAGCCGGCGCTCTTATGGGCATCCTATTGGGTTCTTTCAATCAAGGAAATTACCAACGGACGCGACCCAGTGAGCAGGAAACGGACGGCTTCCCTATACGTCCGTACGCTACGAGTGTCCTTAATCGGGTACTTGGAGATCGGATAATGCTACCTTTTTCTACGTGCCGTTCGGGTATGTAGATACTTGTGGGTTTTACAGTAGGTACTTGTTATTAAGTAAAGTGGGATACCTGAGGACAGGCAGCTTTTGTGGAGTTGTGTTGTCTGGTTGTCTCTTTCGGTCTTCTCTCTCTCTCTCTCTTTTCTCTTTCTTTCTCTCTCTCTCTCTCTCTCTCTCTCTCTCTCTCTCTCTCTCTCTCTCTCTCTCTCTCTTCTCTCTCTCTCTCTCTCTCTCTTTCATCATGAAATGTGTTTGATATAAGTGAGGTTTGTCAATCGATTTTTTTCTATAATACTTTATCAAAATTAGAGATATTTCTTTCACTTGTATTTTCACTTTCACTGCCTTCGGTTTCTCATATATCTAATGCATCATGCAGCTTTCATATAGCAATTGCAGTAAAAATAACAATAAATAACAAATAACAAAAATAATGAAATAAATCATTAGAGATAAAAGAACATTTGTGACCCAACTTTAGAAAAGAATTACCTATCTAATCAAATTCACCGATTTTGATAGGAAAAGTACTAATCACATTCCAGTCACCAGATTTAAATTCAAAACATAATAATATTACTCATTAGAAAGAGAAAATGCCATAAAAATAAATTAAGATGAAAAGACCCATATTACATACACACACACACACACACACACACACACACACACACACACACACACACACACACACACACACACACACACACACACACACACACACATATACATATATAATAATAATAATAATAATAATAAAACAACCATATTACTCACCCATATAAAAGGAAAACAAAATAAAGCAAATTAAACTAAAACTGTAGAGCGTGTCGACGACCAACTCCATTTCATTACACATATGAATTGCGTTCAGAGTCATTAGTTCTTTGACGCTTTCCCTAACAGGCTTTTCCCGACTGCACGACATGAGTTCGGATTGAGTGCGCTTGATGGAGGCCCCGGGCGATGAGCGTGGCCGTAAATGTGTGTGCATGTATGTATTTATGTGTGTCTGTGTGTGTTATTGTCTTCTCTCTCTCTCTCTCTCTCTCTCTCTCTCTCTCTCTCTCTCTCTCTCTCTCTCTCTCTCTCTCTCTCTCTCTCTCATCAGTGCGCGCTTTCGTGTTATATATGTACAAAGACACAAATCTTAAGCTTTTATAAACTTTCTGGTTCCCCTTCTTGGTGAGTTCTTCTTATATTTGCTCACATACACTACGGAGCGTGTGTGTGTGTGTCTACTCGTTGCCGTGTCACTAAAGAGAGGAGACAAATAGATACAAACAAAAAACGACAGAGAACACGGAGATAACGCAGACACAAAAGAGGGAGACAAGGAGACAGGTAAAGAAAAAAAAAACAGAGAATAGATAGACAGATAGATAGACAGATAGATGATAGATAGAGATAGATAGAGAGAGATAAAACAACGCAGACAAAAAAGAGAAAGAGACAAATAAAGGCACTTAAAAAAGACAGACAGACAGACACCGTAGACACAGCAAAGAGACAACGAGACAACACCAAAATACAAAGGAAAACGGTAGAAAGACAACAAAAGAGAGACAAAGAAGGGAGACGGATTTTGAACAATGCTAAAGTGGATGAACATAACAATAAACTACTAGTCTGTGGGACTTCTTTCCTACCCACCCGGAAATGCTGTTCTTATCTTCTACAACTTTCTCTTAAAGGTTGAGAGTAATGTCTGCTTTTTACGGAGGAAACATTCGGGTTTTTTTCTTTCCTAAATTGTGATAAAGTTTTATTTGCTTTATTTTGTTTTTGTTTTTTTCTCTCTCTCTCATTCTCGTGAAACGACATTTTCTGAAATGTAATTAAGGAGTTTTTCTATCTTAAATTTCTTCCTCGATATAAGCTCTCTCTCTTTCTCTCTCTCTTTTTTTTTTTTTTTTTTTTTACCCTTCCTCTCTCTCTCTCTCTCCTCGTCTCTGGCTGCCTGCTTGTCTGTCTGTGTTTATCTGTTTGTATATCTGCCTGTCTGTCAATCTGTCCGTCTGTCTGTCTGTCTGTCTCTCTCTCTCTCTCTCTCTCCCATTCTCCCTCTCTCTTTCCCATTCTCCCTCTCTCACTAACCCCCCCCTCTCTCTCTTTCTCTTTCCCATTCTCCCCTTTCTCTCTAATCAACCCTCTCTCTCTTATACACTCCGCGCTTTCTCTGTTTCGTTTGTGGCATGTAAAACCTTACAAATACCTTAAAAATATAGCCGCTTTACATTCATGGATACAACGACAGAAAATAGTAATGGGTGAAGATTAAAACAACAAACAAAATATGTAAACAAAATTAGAGAAAAAATATACTGTTTTAAGATTTTTTTTCACAGGTAGTCCTCTTATCAATTAAGCTGTAATTAAAATGGTATAAAATTCTCACTGACAATAGCATGTATTCACATTTTCCCGCATGTAAGTAATTGTCCTTTCTTATATTAAAATAATTATCAATTATATCTAGGAATTGGAAAAAAATGCTGAATTGCAAATACACAGAATAATTGAATAATTATCTTTGCTCTTACAGGAACGTGTGGATATTAAGAATGTATAAGCAATTATGTATATAATGGCATGGAGAAAACATGCTTTGTGTATTTTTACCGTATATAATGTCTGTACAGACACACTTATATATAAAAGGGGTGTAAAGATTACGAAAAGGCATCTGGATTATAAGTGCACGCTAAACCAGCTTTACTGTCTTCACGATGGATGGTTGAAATTTGCATAGCCACTTCCCTTCAAAACACATACTGGTTCCTTATTTGTTTGTGATAATCTAAATGTCGGTTTATTGCTGAAAATAACAAACACACAGTAACAGAGCAGATAATAATAGAAAGAAAAGAGAGAGCGAAAACTTGTTGGTCAAATATTCAACTTTGAGATCAGTTAATGCAAAAATTTTAAAAGGAAG
>NW_020868916.1:598676-603676 GCF_003789085.1 Penaeus vannamei
TGTAATTCACGTGAATAGAAGTTCCCAGAAATAGTTTACTTGAATTTATGAACAACAAATTTTCTTCCTATTGAGTTATACATTAATGATGATAGTGATAATCGCAAAACCTTTATCATTATTAAAGCGATGATTAGATTTCGTCTGCGTTGTCTGTCAGGGTGGTTCGATGTATCTTAATGCTGCATGTAACAACTAATAATGTAGATAAATATATAAAACACTGCAAGAGTAGTATTTGACTTTGGGGAAGTAGTAGTAACTATGGTTATTAAAATGATACTGTGAATAATGCCAATAATTTTCCTGATACGGGTGAAAGATATTACCAAGGATAATTATGTGATGATGATAATGATAACAGTGTTCGTTATAGCGATGGTAATGATGGTGATGCTGCTAGTAATAACAGGGATAATGGTGATGGTGTCGATAATAAAGATAACACCAAAAATAGTACTGACAGTAATGATAATACGATAGCGATTTTGAAACCAAAAATAATAAGAGAAACATTAGATATGACACTACCGTTCCTAGCACAGAAAGAAATAGACGAAAAAATACTAGATATACAACAGTTACGCTTCTACATCAGAATTTTCATCATGCATTTAGGACGAACACTGCCTCGATCCCTCTTATCTCTTTCCCTCAGGATCTGTCCTCACTCTAAATAATCAGTTTTACATGCACTCTGTCTCATGGAAGCAAAAAGATAGCGGAGGATAACCTATGCGTACACAAACACACATACATACAGACGCACACGCAAATGTATATATATATATATATTATATATATATATATATATATATATATATAATATAATATATATATATATATATATATATATATATATATATATATATATATTATATATATATATATATATATTATATATATATATCTGTGTGTGTGTGTGTGTGTGTACGTGCGTGCGTGCGCGCGCGCGCGTGTGTGTATGTTTCCGTGTGTAGATAGACAGATATATACGATACATCTATGCACACTCTTTACCATTTTCCCAGGCTATTCTTGCGTCTAAGCTGCTTAACTGAACGCCAAAAGGGCTTGCTTTTCTTTCTTCTAATGCGTTGTATGCATAGCATTAAGGGTAATTAAAGCTAGAAAAGCTCTGAGAAATCGCTTGAGTTGTCAAAAGACAACGAAGAAAATTCGTTATTCACACACGCTCACATACATACACGGACACACACATACACGCTTTCTCTCTCTCTTTCTATCTCTCTCTCTCTTCACACACACACACACGCGCGCACGCAACGCACGCACGCACGCACACACACGCACGCACACACACACACACAACACACACTCACACGCACGCACGTACGCACACCACAACACAAGCAGAAAACATTTTCTCATGAAGGTCCGCCATGAGAGAGAAATGGGCTTATGAGAACTCCCTCTGTAAACAAGAACACAGTAATGTCAATTTAAAACTGGTGTAGTTTTTTCCTCGTCGTTTTCCCAGCTGCGACCACATCACTGGCCAGGACACACTGAACTGACCCTCTCGCATTTTTCCCCTCGACGAGAGAGTCAAAAAAAGATTTTTTTTCCCTCTTCTGCATTTGGGGAATTGGTCAGGTATCTCTCTCTCTCTTTCTCTCTTTTTTCTTCTTTTTTTCTTCCGGTGCTTTTAGAAAGTAGCCGAATTTTCCAGTGGTGAAAGGTATGTCCACTGGATTTATCGTTTTAGTAGTCTCTCTCTCTCTCTCTTACCCTTCTTTCTCATTTCTCTCTCTCTTTCTTTTCTCATCTCTCTCATCTCTCTCTCTCTCTCTCTCTCTCTCTCTCTCTCTCCCTCTCTTTTCCGGTACTTTTAGGAAGTAGCCGGTGTTTACAATACGGAAACGTTTTCCCCATTGAGTTAAGCGTTGTGGCTGTCATTTTTTCAAATTGTTTTACCTGAGCAAGAGACAGATAGAGCTTAATGAAAAAAATAAATAAAGAAAATATTTTCCACCGTTTCGAACCAAAACGTATTTACCGTCTATCAATCGAATGTTAGCCATTTATAGCCGGTTTCTTTGGCGCGGTCTTATAACGTATTCGGTTCATTCTCTGGTTTGCTTTAATGGCCATTCGTATCTTCCGAGGTCGATATTTAACGTATATTCGCTAATTACATTGGGAATCTGGCATTGTCGGAAGTAGTTAATAATAACTAGTAGTTGTTAGTAATGCAATGAAGTCCTTTAGTTGGTTATCGGTGTTCGCTATAAAGTACAGGGCGGTTGGGTTCGCATAACTGATATTGAGAAAATATGACATTTCCAGATTTCTGAATGCAGGAGACATCGCCAGTTGGAATTGGATTCCATAATTACGGTTTAATGGCGAAGCGTGATATGGACAGAACATTAAACTTACGCATGCAAGTACGCGCGCGCATACATGCATTAACATGCATGCATACATACATACATACATGCACAGACATGTATATGTATATATATAATCATATATACATATATATACCTATGTACATATACTCTCAAATTCAGCCTGTTCTAGTCAGCCAGGCTGTGTAAAATAATGACCACAATACAAATGCTGTTCAGAACATCTACCAACAAGATCTTACTCGATCATTAGATAATACAAATCTGAACGTAAAATCTACAACCTTCTTTTTTGATCTCATAACAATATCTTCACAAAATAATAATTTATAAATGTTTATTCGCATGGTATAACACAAGTTCCGATGCTGGTCATAATACACACCTATCTAAAATAATATGAATTTGTATATAAGTGTGTGTGTGTTTGTTTTGTCAAGAGTAAAACTGGAGGTTGACTTCAATCCCTTTGCAACAGCTCAAGCCAGATGATCATAACCGATACAGCATTGGAAAAACGTGCGGTGTCGCGATATTCTGTAAATCCATTTTTTCGTAATTGTATGGCGTTATTGTTAAAAGGATAAGAATCTTACTAGGGCGACGGAAAACAATATCAACCGTCCACTACATGAAAACAGTTTTTCGATGGCATTCGGTAGTCTATACATTACATACTCGGTCCTTCTCTCTCTAAACACTCACGCACGCGCACCCCCCCCCCCCCACACACACATATACAATACTTGTGTATTAGTTACAGTCCAGCGCATTTACACGTTGTAACTTTATTGGCTAAATACAATATATAACCAAACAAACAAACAAAACATGAGCTCAACGAATTCGAACAAAAAACACACATAAGAGCAGAAAAAATAAAATGGAAAATCGAGAACTGACCACGGAAAAAAACACCCTCTAGTATTTCACGCGAAGAGAACTGCAAGTACTAGACAGCAGCGCAAAGGAGAACCGTTGTGGACGAGTATCACTGTGTTATTCCCCGCCTGTCCCATTAAAGCTTATATAAACCTACTCAAGCCGTCACGCAGGCCCTCTTTTTCGGACCATAGTAAACAGACTTTAGTGACCGAAGCGCAAAATACGGTATCAGGGTGCCGGCACGTTAACATAACTCAACAAGGCGGCCATAACCCACGCCATTAACCTAGTGCGGGGGTCCTCTCTTAAGCTACCTTGAGCTGGGGGCCCTTAGTGGCTGGCCCTCGCTTCTCGGAGGTCAAGGAGGCTGAAGAATAAAATGCCGTGATAATGCCACGTTCTTGAGGTAGTGAAGTAAATGGAGGTGGCATATATATATATATATAATATATATATATATATATATATATATATATATATATATATATATATATATATATATTTAATTTCTTTCTTTTCATTTCTTTTCTGTTTTTCTTTTTTTCCAAATCGAGGTGGATGTGAGAGAGATATAGGCCTATTTTTTTTTTCTGGTGTGGGGTGGGCGGCATATTCTTTTTATTGTTTGTTCTCTTGAGATATGAGATAGAAGGCATAGTTTCTAATGATGATGAAAATAATGATGGTAATAATAATGGTACTGGTACAACTACTACTAGTAGTTATAATATCATTGTTAAACATAATTACAACAATAACAACAACAAAGAGACACCGACTACAAAGTATCATCATTCACACGTTAGGGAATGTCACTTACTATCACTATAATTTTTTTTCGTTAAACAGAGGCGTGAATTTCCCGTTGTTGGAGCCTGTGCTGAAAAAAAGTGAATTTTACTGAGGTGCTTTTGCGCGTGCTTGCTAAAACACTTGCAAGAACTACACGGCAATATACAGCAGCTTCTCGCATATATTCCCCCAGGATGGTGCGGAGGCGAAGGAAAATGAATGCAGTTGAAAATGCAACATTGGAGAGGGAGAGAGAGAAAACAGAGTTGGAAATAACCAACGTTCTTTCTTTCTATATTTTTTTTCTTTCTTTCTATTTTTTAAAATATTTTTTGTAACGGGTCTGTGTAGTTATTAATATGCTATACTATGGTATTGGGATGGAGTTATTGATGATATTAATACCGATAATGATGTTAATTATATGATGACGTACTGGTTGGCTGAAAAAATGCTGATATCTGAGAGTAGCATAATAAATAAAATATTTATTTTACATTGCTGGTGTGACGATAAATAGCGAAATTGTGGAAACATTCAGTGCATATTAAGATTACATAGAGAAAGGTCATTACCTACACAATATTATTTAATGTATGCAGTTACATGACCAGCAGTGATAAAACTCGGCAACAGTTACAATAGTAATTAAAATGATAAAGACTTCAAAGGCAAGATCTGAAATAGGACAACAAGCGGCAGATGCTTACGACTTCTCAGTAATGGTGATAATGATAATGATGACGATGATGATGATGATTGTTAGAATGTGATATGTGTGATGTGTATTATATGCATCGGTACTGTGATATATAAATATTTTTTTCATATACACATTACGCACAGAAACACACTATATATTAAATTTATTATAGACACCGATACATTCATTTAATATGCATAAAGACTAATCAGATTACGTTTGCTTTCACTGTAGCTGTGATACTT
>NW_020868916.1:611176-613676 GCF_003789085.1 Penaeus vannamei
TCCCTCTATCTTATTCTGTTTATTTATTATTTATTTATTTATTTTTATTTTTTATTTTTTATTCATTGGACCATATCTTTCCGTTGTCTGTGTTCGGGTGGATTCGCGAAAGCCTTGTGAAATCCCCGTCGAGCTTTGTCCTATAATGCTTCCATTCTTTTTTTTAATTCTTATTTTTGTGTTTTGCAGTTATGTTTTATCTATTCTTTCGTGTTTTTTTCTTTTTCTGTTTTTTCTTTTTTCTTTTTTTTGTTTATGTATTCTTAATTCATTTATTTTTTATATAAAATCGTCTCTCGTTGCTATTATCTGCTTTTCTATTCAGCATTTTGTAAATTGCATATATAATTTTTTTCTGTTATGATTTCTCTTGTTTCTCTTTATTATAATTTGATTGGCCTTTTTCCTTCACTTGAAATTTGTGTTCCACCACACTATCTATCTATATTCTCTCCTCTATTATATCCTCTTGCTTTTTCTTTCTCTTTTCCTCTACCTCTCACTCTCTCTTACTCTCTCGCTTTCTTCTGTATTCATATCTTTCTCTCTTCTTTCTCAAGCGCGCTCCCTCCCTCTCCTCCCTCTCTCTATATGCTACTCTTCATATCTTCTGTACTCCCTCTCTTTCGTCTTACCCTCTCCTCCCATAAACCTCTCTTAACTCTCCCTCTCTCCTCTCCCTCTCCTCTCCTCCGCTCCTCCTCCCTCTCCTTCTCTCTCTCTCTCTATCATCTCTCTTCTCTCTCTCTCTTCCCCCGCTCTTTGTCTGTGTTTTAGTCTTTGTCTCTTCCAATTTCACTCTTCGGGTAATCTATTTCGGTTTAAAAGGAATGACGGGAAGATCTTTAAAAAATTAATATTTTTATTTTCTAAGATAATTAAATGAATAAATAAAGCAATCAATCATATAAAACAGATAATTTCCCCCCTTTACATCCTGCATTTAAAAGATATAGAACTTAGACTTCCCGAACTATTTTCAGGAATGTTCACTATTGTCGATGTCATTAGCAACTGCAGGTAAAATACGCTACAGATTATGCCAGGTTCTGTTTACTTACATCGTGGGAGCGAATAAATACTCCTGTTTTGACAGTCTGAATATATATTGCATGTTCAGGAGGATAATAGCTATGCTTTCCAATATGCTACAGTATTTGATTGCATATAAAGCTTGTGTGAGTGTGTGTGTGTTGCACACGAGTACACACAAAAACTCGCACTCAGACACACACACACACATACATACACATACATAGACACACACACACCAAACATACACACACACACACACATACACTAACTTTGCATTCCATATGCAATCAAATATCTTTATTCTGTTTCCCTACATATCTGTCTAACTCCCCATCTGTTCTCTTTCCATTTGTTTATCTATCTATCGACTTATCTATCTACAGTTGCATACATATGTGCGTTCACATGTGCATTCAAAATCCGCATTCCAGGTCACACACGCACGTATTCCGAAATTCATTCATGTTCAAGATTAACATGACTGGGTTGGCAACCTACCTTTGCTGCTTCGCTTGGCAACAATAGCAAGTTGTAAAATACCCTTGAATGAGGAGGAACTGGGGTCGTCTCCTTGTCTCTATAACCAGCCAAGCAAGTAATCAATTCATATGTTTGCCTGTGTGTTTGCTTGCCATTGTCCTAGTTGGGATGCATTAACTGATGCTGCCTGTTGTATGCATCTGTTTAGGCTTTGATTTTGCACATGTTGCGTGACGCATTGTACTCGGCAACAAAAGATGTGTGTGAGTGTGTATGTGTTGGATTGCGTGCGGACTATGACGTGTGCGTGTGTCGTGTATAAGTGGGTGAGTATGAGGAGTTACATACTTGGCTTGAGGTCTGTGTTTACATCTGTAAGTTTGTGTGTGTGTGTGTACATGGATTCGTGTGTGGTCTTTGCTTTGAGTATGTGCGTGTGTTTGCGTGCATGGGAGAGTTTGTTTCTCCTTAGGGAAGCTGACAATTTTCTCCTTTATTTTTGTATGAAAACCCCCTCAGGTTTACGGTTTATGCTATTTGTCAATTAAATACTTGTCAAGGGTTGCGCTTCCTGACTGATTTTGCTTGGCATCATGGACTGTTTTGCTTCCTTTGATGTTACATATATTTTTATCATATTTTACTATTTCTTGTTTGCAAAAAAGAGTAAAATGACTTTCTATATACGTCACAACCGTGATGTCACCGCCTTCTGATGTTTTTTTGTATATCTTATGAAAATGTTCTACTGTGTGTGTGTGTGTGTGTGTGTGTGTGTGTGTGTGTGTGTGTGTGTGTGTGTGTGTGTGTGTGTGTGTGTGTGTGTGTGTGTGTGTGTGTGTATTTATATACATATATTTAATACATTAATACATATACATACATATATATATATATATATATATATATATATATATATATATATATATATATATATATATTATGTATGTATATAATATAGAGAGATAAAGATATTTATATATAG
>NW_020868916.1:621176-623676 GCF_003789085.1 Penaeus vannamei
AAACACACACACACACACACACACACACACACACACACACACACACACACACACACACACACACACACACACACACACATACACACACACACACACACACACCACACACACAGTATTATTACATTAAGTACTTTTAAGTATTAGTTCAGATATCTTAACATAATCTTCAGCAATTTATAAAAAACTTCCGTTATGTTATAGAAACAGACTAACAACCACATCTTATAAACACATAAACACATTGAAACACACGTAAATCCATTTTAGTAACATTCCCGCACACACACATTTTAGAAACACCTACACGCGTATGCAAACACATATAGAAATACCCCCCCACCCCCACCCATCCACACACATAGAAACTCTAAGTCAAAATTCATGCTTGAAACAACAAGGACTGTTATTAACGTTCTAATAATAACGGCCATGAAAGCGCCATTACATATAACGGTAATAGGCACGGAGGTGAATATTACAACAGTGACAGCCACCGAAGGAAGATTAAATTTATAATAATAGCTACAACAGTTAGTTCCTAATCAACATTATATACACTGACATAAAGCAATAAAAGCAGATTGTGTCTTTATGCTTTCCAGAACAGAACGGCAAGGTTTCTATTTGATAAAACAAACTGCTGAACACATATCATAACATCAATTCGGGTTTTAAACAAGCAAAAAAGTCACGGTCTTACACAGAGAAATATGTTTTTTTATTGTTTGTTTTTTTAGACGCTAGAACAAATACTTCCGAGAAAAAAAATATGAACGAAAACAATAGCAAAGACCTTTTACTGTTATTGTTATGTGTTTAATCTCGAAATTGAGATTAGCAAAGGAGATTACAGCTGCAAATGTACGTAATGAAGTTTGCACATGTTTCTACGTATACTTGTGAATATGCATGAATAATTTTAAACTTCCTGTGCACTTTTTTTTTTATCTCTCTCTCTCTGAAAGTTTCCTTAATTCGTGACTTTACTTAGATGTTGTATCATGTTAGTCAGAATAATATCTTGATTTTGAACACGTGTTGGCATTTACGCGCAACTGCGGAAAACCGGAGTCGAATATGATGGAATTTTCTCATGGTTTAAAGCGAAATGAACCGAAAAATACGAACCGCTAAGGGTTGATAGCTAAGGTGTATAGATGAATTATAGACGAGCATACATACATACATACATACATACATACATACATACACATACATATACATACATACATACATACATACATACATACATACATACATACGTACATACATACATATATACATGCATACATACATACATAAATACATACATAATTACATACAGACAGACAGACAGACAGTCAGACTGACAGAGAGACACAGACAGAAAGACAGACACAGAATGACAGACAGACAGAAAGACAGACGGTTAGGTGGATAGAGAAACAGAGAGAATATGAAAAGAGAGAGAAGAGCAAAAGGTTGCATTCAGATGTAAAGACAACAGGAAACATAACCAGAAGAGGACAAAGGAAAACAAGCCAAGAAATACACTTCAAACCCGGGAAAAAACAGGAAAAAACGGCAAAAAATGATAATCTCCAAAAGTTGAAATCCCTTCTGACAGATGTAAGGGGTAGGGGGGGGGTAGGAGGGAGGAGAAAGGGTTTTGTGACGGGGGGGAGGGGAGGGAGGTTAAGAGGACTGGCTAGGGGGGGAGAGGAGGAAGGTCAAGAAAACTGGTAGTGGGGGGAGGTGGGTGGGGAAGGGAGGGAGGGGGGGAGGGAAAGGTTAAGAAGACTAAGGGAGGAGAGGATAGGGAAGGAAAGGAGGAGAGAGAGAGAGAGTAAAGAAGAGGAAGGGAGAGCACAACAGACCCTTCCCCCTCTCCCCCCTTCACCCTTGCCCAAACAGAACGTAAAGTAAGGCCCAGTATCAGTGGGTGATAATACTTAACGACACGACCAGCGTCACAAAGGTAGTTAATCCTTCAGCTGAATCCGAGTTATGATCAAGCCTAGATTTTCGAACCAGACACGAGAACGCTGTTTACGATCATTCCCCCCCCCCCCCCCCTTGGCCCCTCTCTCCCTCCCCTCTGCATTCCCCCTCCTCTCTCTTCCTCCCTACCCCTGCCCTCCTCTCCTTCCTTCTCTCCCTACCCCCCCTTGCCCTCCCGCCCCCCTAACCCCCCCCTCCCTCCTCTCTTCCTTCCCCTCCCTCCCTCCTCCCCCCCTGCTCTCCTCCATCCTTCCCTCCCTCCCCCCTCCCCTGCTCTCTCCATCCCCTCCCCTGCCCTTCCTCCATCCCTTCCCCCTCACCAACCCCCCCCCCTTGTTGTCTGAGAGTCCACGGGGATAATGCTGTTAATTGGCGGACAAACGGAGAGTTGTTAACGCTTTGATTAGATTGATTATGGGGCGGCACATTTTCGCTTGATGGATATTGCAGCTGTCCGCGCTGACCTGCTGTTTCGTTCGGCGTTTGTGTTGTGCTTTTGTGGCGTGGGAGAATGTCTTGG
>NW_020868916.1:651176-661176 GCF_003789085.1 Penaeus vannamei
AAGAATATTGATAATGACGATAATGGCGATGACACTGAATATGAAAATGACGATGATGATAATGTTAAAGCCAATGATGACGATGAAAATAACTGACACTACCCTCAAGACTTATTTAATCTAAAACTTCTTTAACCCTCCTCCACCAACCCTTGTTCTCCCTAAAACCCTTGCAAACTCCACCCTCGTCACCTTTAACAAAAGACAAACTCATTTATCACTGCTCGTCGCGAATTCAATGGTGACATTATTTTCTCTAAGATTTAACTCCCGACATATACTTTCTGGAATAAAGACATTTAATCTTACGTGATTTCTGAGTTTAAATTTCACGAGCATAAAACCATATTATTAAGCGTGATCTATGCGAGCCAGGGTGGATATACACAAACAGTAAGGGACAGAGATAGAGAGAAGGGAAGGAGAAAGAGAGGGGAGAGGGAGGGAAGGAAAGGAGGGAGAGAATGGGAGAGAGGGAGGAGAGAGAGAGAGAGAGAGAGAGAGAGAGAGATAGATAGAGATAGATAGATAGAGAGAGAGAGAGAGAGAGAATCTTATTATTCCTATTTCATTTTGAAGAGGAAGAGGCGTATAGTTTGGCGTCTATGCTGACTGAATATTTTTTTTTATCAATATGATTCAAATTGAAGTAGTTGTATGCATGTCTGTATTTTTGCATTTATGTATATATACGGATGTATACATGTGTGTCAGTATGCATGCATATGTGTATGTATGAACGCATATGTGTATGTATGTATGCATATGTGTATGTACGTACGTTTTAGTATCAACTACCAGAGATATCATTGTCATGTATTCGTGTGTCACCTAGTAGGCTAACCTTCTAATTATTCGGCAAATTCCTTTATATTCCTCTAACCAGACTTATCACAGCAATGCTCAAGGACAACATAATGAACGTTATTTTCAGAAAAAGAAGGAGACGAAACTCGCCTCTGTAATATATTCTGGCTTCAGAAGAAAGGGATCACGAAAGGTATATTATATGTGAAATTAGACATTGGTTAATATATAATTTTCTTTGAGGTGTCTAAATGAAATTCTCAAATTCGGTTAAGTTATTATAACCCCTTGCCTGTGAATAATAATAACAATAATAATTATGAATATATATATTATATATATATATATATATATAATATATATATATATATATATATATATATATATATATATATATATATACTCTTTACGTTAGATAGCCCATTTTTTACACTTATTATATAATAGTGTTCATATATCACTAATTTATTTTGGGAGTCTTATGGTACACACGATGGCCATATTCAATGACACTTATCCTTATGTGGCCTGACCTAGGTTACCTTCGGGTACAGGGGCCTTGTTGTCGAGTTAGTGAATATGCGGTATTCCTTCCTGTTGTCTCTGAATTTTACATGTACCTTATTGTATTGGCATGTTTTCTTCTGCTAAATGGGAGTCTTTTCAGATGCTAGCGGCGATTGTTGATATTGTCATCATGGATACATCGAGAGAAGTGTTGGCCTATAAGTAGCGATAAGATATAGCTACGGTAAGGCGAGGTAAATCAATTATTCATGTTTATTCATCAGTCGCATATCCTGATGCCTCGGAACATGCCAGGTTAGAACGTTTGAAAGGCAGATGACAATGCAGCAAAAATAGCTACCTGATCTCCCCCACTCCCCTGAAAAAAAAAAAAAAAAAACGAAAACAAATCAATATTCACCTTCCACCCATTGCCATGTTACATAGTTAAGCTAGCAATATCTTCATTGTAGTGGTCAATAAATGGTTCTACAATTTGGCCTGTTGAGCTGATAGGCCAACTCATTTCATTGCCGATGGACAGAGAATTTTGCTGTTGCATTTCAGTTATCAAATGCAACCATGATGGATTTAAGGGAGCTAATTTGCATCACTTTCTTTGCGGTCCAGAAAGAGTCCCTTGCTAATATCTTTCATTTTTATTCTCTTAATTAGTTCGCATTATCTACTCAATTCAAGATTGGTACTATTAAGAACATTACAAGTTCAACTCTTGTATATTGATCCATCATTACTCTCTCCCATTCTGGGGCCGGATTCACTAAAGCACTTACGATTGTAAAATCGCTGTTAACTGCAATTACCATCGTAAACAGACAGCGGCGGTAGTCATTAAAAATTTACCATTGGAGTTACAACAGTAAATTGTTGAACTGCAGAGAAGTCTAGCTTATCACGTGTTATCTCGACCAGAAGTCAACATCTAAGGTAGTTTACTGTTGTAATTGGGCCTACTGTGATTGGAATGATGGCAAGCATTGATTGCCGCATGAACATGGTAAAATATACATTTTACATGAAACGTTTGGAAAAGTTTGGAGATGAAGACAAACATCTGATATGTCTCCATTTAGTTGATTTTTTTTTTCTTTATAACGAAAAATGAATCCCTTTTTATGACTTCACTCAGCATACATGTGTTTGATGAATAATATAGATAAATAAAATAAAACTGAAATGTTCTCCAAGATTTTGTATAGAATTTAGAAAATTAAAATCTTGTAAAGTGCGTGTACGAACTACACAGTTTTAAACTTTATTTCTATAGCAGCCTGAATTGCTCAATATTTGAAAACCGTTGCTTAATGTTTTCCAAAAGAGATTTTGAGAATAAATACTCATCTGCAAGAAACTTTTATCAGCATTTTCCCAAGAAAACTAAAATCCATCGTGCAATAATCCTTGACTGAGATTACACATCTTTCTCGCATCGAACCCTATGCTGCATAGAGACGTGCTTCTGATTTTTTAAAGAAAAACTTGAATAACTTAGAATAATAATACTAATAAAAGATATACATATAAGCCTACGCACATATATGCATGTTTTGTAGACTTTATGTAGAGATAGATAAATAGGCAAATAAAAGCAGAAAATATCACATGTTTTGTTAATTATATATTTTTCTTATATAACATTGGAATATACAAGAAATGCGATCTTCAACAAGCAAGAACGTTTGTGAGCTTTATTTACATAAATATTCTATACATAGTTCACTTTCAAATACATCTCTTTAAATGCAGTAATGCTGACTTTCATGTATTGTGAATGCATTTGGATAATGCAGCTAAAATTGGAATTGGAACTCGGTCATCTAAGGAAAGACTCAAACCTCTAGCAGTTAGTTAGTGGTTCCTCTGTTGGACTTCACCAATCCAGTGTGTTTGGAATCATAAGTGCTGTTGCTACTATCATTTGCAACATGGCTCGTCAGAGGGAAGAAATCCAGCAAATCAAACAGGACTTTTTAGCAGTTTGTGGTTTTCCAAATGGCTTGGGGGGTACTGACTGTATGCACATCCCCATCAAAGCTCCGGGGCAAGAGCATCTTTAAGTGAACAAAAAGAGGTTTCGGTCCTTAAATCTTTAGGTAATATCAGATGTCCATTCGAGAATGTATTTTTCTCTGCAAAGTTTCCTAGTGTGCATGAATCCTATATCTGGAATGACAGAATTTTGCGTTGACACTTCCATGAACAATTTTGACACTCATTCTTACTTGGAAAGAAAGAACATATCTATACATTGTCATGTCATTGGTATATAAATTTGATCAAACCATCCTTATGAGATACCCTTTCCTTCATATAATCTATATCCTACAGTACAGTCTTGAATTTGCATACACGAATCTTATTCTTATAAATAAAATTAACCTGTGTACTTTATATTTGCTTTGCAGGAAATTCAGGATATCCTCTAGAAACTTGTCACGTGATACCTTTGGCAGAGGCAAGAACAGCAGCAGAAATACACCACAGCAATAGCCATGCTATCACGCAAGCAATTATGCGACAAATTTATTGAAGATTGAAACGCATGTTCCGCTGCTTCTACAAGTCAGGTAGTGTACTCCAATAGACAAAAGAAAAGTATACAAAAATAGTTTGTATCTTTCTGCACAATATCTGTGTCAAAGTAGGCATTCCTTTCAGTGACATGCTAGAAAATGACGATCCACCCGGGGGAAGCACTCATGAATTTCAACCAGGAAACATAGTTAAGTAATAATCAACTCATTCTGATCTCTTACCTAATGCTGTATGGGGAACTTTTCTTAATTAAACATCAACGAAAGCTTCAGTTTTTTATAGTGATTTACATTAGTTTTTCACATTAATTTCCTACGTTCTATCAACGTTCTACCAAAGACGGTTATATTTTAATTGGATTCTGTTCTCGTACAATTTCCTATAATGTCATTTTCCTGTATCAGTGAATCATAATTCATTTGGGAAGGATTATTTTTACATTGCGCATATAAATTCTTTTCACAAAAGTGTGAATAAATACTATTATCTTTTAGTGCCTTCGTTTCCATTTATGAAAATATGCAATGCCTAATATTTCATATGCACAATATGTTGTATGCAACTATGTCACGTTTAACTATGATGGATCTGTTGTATCGTAAGGACAAGACACATTATTTCAACATTTAATAAGATCTGGCAATTCATTACATACAAGACTCTTTACGGGAAAGGGGAAAGATGCAGAGAAACAAGAGAGAAGAGAGGACATAGAGAGGCGGGAGAAAAAAAGGAAGAGAGGGAGGGGAGGGGAGAAAAAATGTAAAAAAAAAAAAAAGGGGAGAAAAATGTACAAAAATAATATACATCATGGTTAGTAAACTCTCTTCTGGATGCTTGTTTATTTACACTCTGAAGAACTCTTATCTGGCCCTCCAGTGCATCAAGGATACCCTCTTTAAACTCCGATATGCGAGATGGTAATGTTTGCTGCGCAGAGCCAGAAGTATTGCCTGGCCTGATGTGTGGAGATGTTTCTCAGCGGCGAAGGGCCAAAAGGTTCATCCTCAATAACCAGAGTTGCTGCCGGGCAAGAACACTTAATTAATTGGTTAATACTACATATAATGTGTCGATCATGACACTATGTGACTGCTGTAGTCAACAGTAACTACATGGCATCAAATTAACATCATAATTTGTAACGAGCAGGAATAAAAGCTTCCTGTGATAACTCAAAATAAGTCAGATGTTTGGTTTTAAAGAACCTTATGCACTGAGTAAGGCGCACTCTGCAACGAATCAAAAATGCCATATACTGCAGCCGGGTCAGTGTGTCAAGAGT
Organism: Penaeus vannamei; assembly: GCF_003789085.1. Taxonomy (NCBI): domain Eukaryota; kingdom Metazoa; phylum Arthropoda; class Malacostraca; order Decapoda; family Penaeidae; genus Penaeus; species Penaeus vannamei. The sequence goes on from NW_020868916.1 coordinate 656,332, forward strand.
TGGAGTTGTCGATGGACCTCATCTCCTGCAATTATTATTACATAAATGTTCTAAACACTATTACAGAAAGCTGATTATAAATAACTAATGCCAGATAATTAAAAAATGTATATCAAATAGTTTCCAAAGTAAACTGGCAAAACCACACTCCTTTGTTGAGTTTATGTTTACATGTTACGTGATTGGCCGGAAATGCCTAAGCAATGTGTACAATGCTCGCTGATTGGTGCAATTCGTTTACCAGTTCGCCAAGATTCCCTCTGTCGGTTACTATTGGAACTAGAGTGATGATGTCGATATACTGTTGTAACTCTGACAAGGCGAGTTACCATCCCTTAGTGAATCCCACTTTTCCACTGCTTGTAAACGCGATGGTAAATGATCGCTGGTAAATGCGCTAAGATCGGCCCCTGAATTATTACTATAATGCATTTTATCTGATAAGAACATCCCTCTTCCTGGCTAAGACTATGCACTTAAACGTGAGCTACTTATTATGAAGTAACTAGCCACCATTAACTAAATAAGTTGAACCGCGAGTCAGGTTAAGGTGCTGAATATTTTATTTTGATTTTAAAAAAGCTTACTTTAGTTAGGCATTAAATGAAGTTTTCAGTTTCTTATGGCATAGCGTTCGGGTAAAACTTCATGGATTATATTTTTATTTGCAATACTTTCTGTAATTTGTTTTGCTTCCTTCAAGTGCCATGTGGTACATAAAAATTATTTTAAAATATTAAAGATAAAAGCAGTCCTTTGGGATAGTATTTAAGGTTTAAAGGATATGGTAGAGGAAAATGTACCTTAAGAGTGAAAGGGTGTACTGGATTTTTTTTTTGTAAATCGAGCACTGTCTATCAAATGAAATAGATACGTAAACATAGATTCTCGTTTAGAGCACTGAGATGTCTTTTGTTTCATGTTAGAATCAGGAAATTTCAGTTGAGCATCAGAGATGAGAATGATATAATGATAACATTACCTATGTAAACAGAATGACAAAAATAAAAATCACTGCAATACAAGTCACAACAATATTGATTATATGATTATGACACCTTCCTCTGCTGCTGCATAACAATTACTACCAGTATAGATGAAAATAATTATATCATATACCATAAAACAACCTAGACTGTAAAGATCTTAAATAACAACCTTAAAAATCGCCTTAATAACAAGCAGACCCAACCACTTTATCGCCGCAAACGGAAAGACGGTTTTTCTCTCCATCCTTCCCTTTCTCCAGGCAAGATGATACCTCAAAGCGACTGAGTCCCGGGACTTAATCACGAGAAACGAACGTGGAAAGATTAGCTTTGCGTCTTATGATTCATGCCTCTTGGCTGATGCACCGCTCTTCAGTGCGGGGGAAAGAAAGAGGAAAAGTCATTTCCACGCTCATGATTACTCTTCTTACTCTCCATCCCGGCTGTGTGTGTGGGGGGGGGGGGGGGGGTTAAGAGAAGGAAGAGGGAGAGAGTTTCCCGGAAGGAAGAGGTGCTGCATATGAGATTGATATATACATTAGTAGGTAAATAGAAGGATAAATACTTTAAAAAGTAGGACAGATAAATTGAAAGAGAGAGAGAGTATGAGAATAAGCTACGAAAGGTGGGTTTGATAAAGGGTGAAGTTTGAGAAAAAAAAGGACAGGTTGTGTCTCAGTTTGTATTCTTGTGTAGTAATTGGTCTGGGGTGAATGAGGAACAAATCTTACTTTAGACTTTTACTTTACAGGATAAGTATTTTATTGCGTCTCGTCCCTCAATCTACTTGGTCTTATTAATCTACGATTACTATCTCTGGAAAACTTTCATAACTGTTATAATGATAGTAGTAATAAATGATTATGACAAGGAGAATTATAAAACTGATAAGAGTAATAATAATGATAGAAATTGTAATGATGAGGATTATTACTACTACTATTATTATTACAGTTTCTTAATTATCGTTTTTTTCTGTAATAATTCTCTTAATAACGATACCATTAACGATGCTGCAAAATTGCTACATAGTGTCGAAAACATGTGCTTTAACGAGGCATGGCTCTAGGCAGAGATTTAAAACTGTATTAGACATTCTTTTTATTATTAGATTGTTTTCGCATATGGGACATTATTCTATTGATAGATTTTTAAAAGTTTCAATTATTCCAAATTATTTTAATTATTAGTATTAGACATTCTTTTTTTATTGCAATTTTGGGTCATGTTCTTTTTTATGGAAAATAAGTATTGCATAGTAATGATTTGATTTTCAGTTTTATTAATATGGATATATTGTCAGTTATCCTGCTATATCAACATCATTGTGAGTATCACTATAATTGATATTGTCATTATCATTATAATTGATATTATTATTATCATAATTGATATACGTACATACTAGTACTACTACCAATAACAATGATAGTAATATTGTAATAATGATAATAATAATAATGCCAGTGAAGATATGATATGATGATATAATAATAATAGTAATAATGATAATGATAATAGCAATAATAATAATAACGATAATCAGTATTATTATCATTATTTTCATTATTGTGATTATTATTTCCATATCCTCATCGTAGCGAAAATTTTTGTTATCCTTATTAATAATAAGAATAACAAAAAATTCGACTTTATTCATCATTATTTATTTTGTTTTTATGTTATGTTATCATCATTATCATTATTAAATAGCATTGCCATCACTCCTATACTCCCACACACCATGATAAAAAAAAACATAAATCACACCTACTATCCCATTTCCCTGCTTTATCACTTCTTTCCCCCCTTTCCTTCTCATCCCATCTTTCTTGTTCGAGTTTCCTACGTTGTTAGCTTAACAATAAATCATAGATTGGAGATCTTGCGAGACAATCTACATATCTTAGACTTCGTAAGATCACTCAAGGATTTTCCTATTCCTTGGAAAATGGATTAACGACATATTCTTCATATTTCTTGTGCGCAAAAGGAATCCTATTTCATTCGCTACGGAATTGTGTTTTATGCGTAAGGGGATCCCGCACTGTTTAGTTGTTATTTTTTATTGTTGTTATGATTATTGCTGTTTTGTTATTGGTCTTGTTGTTTTGGTATTATCATCTGTTTAATTACTACTGTTATCGATGTTGTTATCATTTTCAGATCATAATGATGATAATATTATGATATGGATATATCTTATTAAGGTTACTATTATTATTATTATTATCATTATCATTATTATCATTTTCATTATCATCATTATTATTATCATTAGTATTATCATCATCATTATTATTATTATCGTTATCACACATTAGGGTATTATTATCATGTGTTATAATCATTTTTACTGATATATCATCATGGGCTCCAAGAGAACCATTTTTTTGTTTGTTTGTTTGGCGAAAATATTTTTTCTCCACTGTATCTCCTCGGGTAAGGAATTCAATCATACTTCCGTGAGATCAAATATGCTTCAAAAGAAAAAAAATGAGGTGGTACACAAATGATAGCCTTGAAACACAAAGAAGAAACACACACACACACACACACACACACACACACACACACACACACACACACACACACACACACACACACACACACACACACAAAAGCATAAACCCTGCACACACAAACACACACACACCAATAAACCTAAAGAAACACTAACAAAACCTCGCCAAATCGATGAGACCGACGAAATTTCCAAGTGATTTTCCAGATGGTCTGAAGCGAGAGACAGTGACGAAGAGACACTGACTGAGATGGACGAGCTCATGTGCCAAACAGCTGGTCACAGTCGCATACATCACACTCACTCTCAGTATGCTTTTGTTATAGATTTTTGCTTTTATGATTTTTAACACATTGTTTTCTTGGTTTTTATTTCTACTTATGGGACATTATTTTATTGATAGATTTTTAAAAGGTTTCAATTCCAAATTATTTTCATTATTATTAATCAAATAATCATTATCATTATGTTATTGATATTATCATTAATAACATTATTATGAATATGATTCTGAGATAGATAGATAGATAGATAGATTTAAGAGCAAGAAAGAAAAAGAGAAGTGGACACATGGATATACATATTGGCAAAACAAAAGGTCGTTCACATATAGAATGCAAGACCGTATTTAACGGCAAAAGTAACTTATAGGCAAATTCCTTGTATGTTCGATCCTAAAATATTCAGTGAATTTTTCATTCTAAGAGCCTGAGTAATGGCTTCAGTAAACAACGATATTGATTGCTTTGCGTTTTACGTTCTTTCGATCCAGCGCCCTTGATTAGCTCGTTTTTAACACACATACCCACATGCAAGGGTAAACTTACACACAAACGATACACATACAAAGACACACATACGCGTACACATACAAACACATATATCTATAGACATATATACTCATATGTATATTTATATATATATACACACGATATATGTGTGTATATATATATATATATATATATATATATATATATATATATATATATATATATATATATATATATATATATATATATATACTTAAATATACGTATGTATACACACACTCACATACACAAATATATACATACACAACACACACATATATATACACACGCAAACACACACACATATATACACACACACAGATATGTACACACACGGATATACACACGCACACACACACACACACACACACACACACACACACACACACACACACACACATATATATATATATATATATATATATATATATATATAATTATATATATAATATTATATATATTATATATATAAACACACCTCACAGCTGTATCTTCCACCATGTTTCACAATAAAACACTTTTC
>NW_020868916.1:683676-688676 GCF_003789085.1 Penaeus vannamei
CACAAACCGATCAAAGGTTTAAAAAAATAACAACGATCATTTGCAAACCCAACGTAATGATTCTTTCCCAAACCCAACAACTACCGTTCACAAACCAACCCACGACACATTCAAATATATTTCCCAAAACCCACCAATGTTCTTTCACAAAACCACCACCATTTTTCCACAAACCGACCAACTTCATTTCCCAAACCCACCAACGTTCTTTCACACACACACACACAAAAAAAAAAAACACTAACAAACTTTCCAAACGCACCAACGTTCTTTCACAAACCCACCAATTGCATTTTATAAACCCCCAACGTTCCTTCCTAAACCCACCAACGTTTATTTTACAAACCCCCACCGATCCTTCCTAAACCCTCCAATTTCATTTCCCAAATCCACCAACGTACTTTCCCAAACCCACCAACTTCATTTCATAAACCCACCAAACGATCTCTCACGAAACCCACCAAGGTCCATTCACAAACCATGAATACCCACCGACCCCTCTCGATACCCCCCCTCCCCCCAAAGGTGCGCATTCCAGCCTTCATCTGGCGCAGCGCTCGCCGCCTCGAGTACCTAGACATGCTGAAGTACTCTTGTGGGTTCGGTCGACGTCTACAGAAGAGCCCCGCCGAACAAAAACATGAGACGGGCAAATCATTCACGCATATTAAAGTGATGAATGGCGGATGCGCCTAATTACCGTGTGTGTGTCGTGTGATGTTTTTATTTTTATTTTTTTATTTATTTTTGTTTGTTCTTTTGCTTGTCTTCTTCTGTTTCTTTTTTTTTTTACTTCCCCCTTACTCTTTTTTCAACGTTTTTAGTGGACTGAGATTGCGGTAAACTGTATGTATTTATTCACTAGCATCAAGATCTCTTCACTACATTATATTGCAATTCTGTACATCTAAATTATGATGATAACCATCATCATAATCAACAGCAACATATAACCATAACCATCACCATCATCAGCACCATCCTCATCACAATCACCATTATCACCACCACCACCATGCTCATCACAATCATTATTATCACCACCATCACCATCCTCCCCCTCCTCCTCATCATCATCATCATTACCCCTACCACCACCATCATCATTATTACCACTGCTGAATAGGAGAGATAAGATTTATCAACTGATTAAACTGATCTATTGACTTCTTGGTTTGTCAGCACCATTATGCGAAAAGTTATTGACGACTTTGGATGGGAAATTATGAGTAGGTTGGCTTTGGTCCAGAGACACTTTGATTAGATTTTGGTGGTGAAATAGATCCGCTTACAGATGTACGATCCTGATAAAGAGATCAGTGCAGTTCATTTCGGAAAAATGTTCTGAAAGATTTTTTTATGACATGGTTATCATTAACATTGTTGATTATGTTTTAATTGTTACTATTTTTCAACTTTTTATTATCATCGTCGTCATCACCATCAGCGGTAATAAGAGTAATAGTAGTTATAATATCATTGCGTTTAGTATTATCGTTATCACTATCATAATGATTAAGTTGTTATCGTTACCATCATCCTAACAATATAACTATCATTATGTGTATGTTTCTATTCATTTTTATCAATAATCTATTCTTTTTGGTTTTTGCTTATTTCTATTGTACGGTTTATGATGATGACAATGATGACGAAGTGCAGGAGAAGGAATATTAATGGAACAGATATATAAGCAGGATAACCAATGTAATAAGATTAACATCAATAACACATAGAAAAATGAAATATATGAGTTAATGTATTTACTTTCACTTTTACTCATTATTAATACTCGCGTTTTATTTATTGTATTGTTATTTACTCCAAGGGGCATTTCACTACCCAAACTAGCTTACAATATTTCTATGATTTCCGAAATCCCTTTTTTCCACGCATTTGAAAGTTTTCAAATGCGTTTTGAAACCATTAAATCATCGCAAATGTTTCAATAACTTTGCTGTTATAAGTTATTATTGAAATGTATTTCTTTATCATAAAGCATGAATCTGCGTAAGGTTACTGTAACCTTTGACAGAAAAAATAATCTCGATTTGTCGTCACCGTCATATATTGGATTAACCTGGAGATTAACTATGTGAGTCTCGTTTAAACCAACCCGATTCCAGAAACAGCAAGATTACTTATTTTTAGCATTTTAAAAGGAGCAATCCTGTTTCTGAAAAAGTTCGGGAATAGACATTAGGTCATTAAAGTAAACTCCCTTAACCTTGCAGCTACATTCATAACATCCTTTGCTGATATTGCATTGATATAATGCAAATCGAGACTGCACTCGCACATTACTACTTGACTTGTGCATAATCGTTCCCCCGGCATTTATTTTTAGGATCACAAAGAATTTAACTACGGATCCGAGGCAGCAATTTCTGATTTATCTACTTGTCCGATTTTTTTTTTTATAAGGTTTGAGAGGTAAGAAAGACATTGCTCGATGGGGAATACTACAGACTTTTCTTGCAAGGGTGCGTGATTTCGTCTAAAATCTGGGATAAATCATTTGTGCTCTTATCAAATCAATTGAGTATATTTTTATGATATTCTGGATCTGAAGATTGCTTGGTTTATTTTGACAAACTACTTTGGCAAACAGAGCTTCTTAATCAGTTCCTTGAACGGTTCCAGTAACCTTAAGAAATAAAACATTCTCGTAGTTTTTTATCATTGCTATACTTGCTTTTCTATTTGTCACTTCAATTTTGTTAGAGTGAAGACTGTAGAGGAAAAGTTCCCTACTACTTAAAAATCCTTCGCAAAGGCTTTTTTTAAATCGTGCTTATATGGAAAATGCTCGAAAAATCTAAATTGGGGCCAAGATAGGTACGTTTCCACTAAACAATGGCCGCACCACACCCGTTAAGAAGCCTCAACTCAGCACTCTCCACTTCAACTGCTCAGATATTTGTCGTTTTTTTCCATTTTTTGAAGAGATTTTTGGATTTTTGGGCTCGTGGAGATTTCCGGATTTCCAAAGAATTTTTCGAGTATTTCCAATTTTTTAAAAGAATTTCTTAAAAGTCCGGATTTTTTTTTTCAGGTAGGGTGAATGGGATTTTCAAAGTCAAAGGGCCCTCGATTTACTCGTACTGTTATTGCTAATAATAATACTGTTTATGCTAATATTTTTAATGTTAATATATTTCTTGATTCTTAGTTAACTGTTTTGTCATTGGAATTATACGAAAAGTCTGATAAACAGTTACGGTTAGTAATGTCTTGTCTGGTGGCGTATGGCAACGGTCACGCTGGTACCCCCTGAGGTTAAATTTCTCAAAAAAGAAGAAAGAAAATGAATAAAAAGGTTATTTAAAAGTGAATGTATGGAAAATAAGTTATGATTATTTTCCTACTCACTGTTTTGTTATCACCGTTGTCTGTTTATTTCCATCTCGATTATTGTTGCCGTTATTATTATTTTATTGTTATAATAATGAGAATGTCAATAGCAGTAATAGTAATGATTATGTTATTATTATCATTATCAGTTTATTATTATTAATATTACTAATGTTATTATTATTGATAAAAATAATGACAGTAATACTTAAATCATAATAATAGTAACATTAATAGTAATAATAAAAATTATGAAAAAATGTGAAAATGATAATAATAATAATATTGATGTAATGATAATAATAATAATGATAGTAACGATGAAAATAAGAATATAACTACTACTGCTACTACTACTAATAATGATATTGAAAATAATAATGATAAATAATCATGATGATGATGATAATAACAAAAATAACATTGATAATGATAATCATCACCATCACCACTATAATCATTCTGGTAATAGTAATAGTAATAATAATGATGATACTACTACTACTCCTAATAATATTGATAATAATAAAATTGAAAATAATATTAAGAACGATGATGATGATAATAACAAAAATAACATTGACAATGATAATCATCACCATCACCACCACCATCATAATCATCATTCTAGTAATAGTTATAGTAATAATAATGATGATTAATAGTATTGCTATCAACATCTCCATCATTATCACAGTTATTGGTTATCAGTTTTTATCACTATCAAAATGCAGACACGAGATAGCGTGAAAACCCTTTAGGCTACATTAAAATTGATATACCTACATTATTTTGCATTTAAGGATTGAATAAAAGTGGACTAGGAAAGATTAAGGAGGGATTTTGTGTAGAATAGATTAACTTCTTGGTAAAAGGATGGGGGTGGATTACAGATAACGGCGGGTGTTCAGTCTCTAGGTATAAGTAGGATGATAGTAAGCGGATTATTAGCTTAGAGAAAAAAAAAAAAAAAAAAAAAAAATAATAAGATTGATAATCGTAATAGCAATAGAAATTATACTATACTTCTATTATCATCATAATCATCTGGATAATCATAATTATCATTGTCATGCCACTATCACTGATATTACGACTTACTATCAAAATAACATATATATAAATATATATATATATATATATATATATATATATATATATATGTATATATACAAATGTTACACCACACACACACACACACACACACACACACACAACACACACACACACACATATATATATATATATATATATAATATATATATATATATATATATATACATAATGTGAAAGGATAATTAAACATTGTTAGTAAATCCTAATAATAATAAAATAAAATTATAAGAATTAAATATCGTTCCAAAAATTCCTCTGAAAGACGGTCTCACCGTCCCTATAACCGGTTGAGTTATTACTACCTAATTAAAATTCTACCCAGTTATTGAGATACAAACCCAATTTTGAAATCTTTTCGACTCTCTCCCTGGCAAGGAAAATCCACCGTGACTTCTCGAACCGACTTCACGAAGGCGACTAATGAAAGGGCTAAGGACTAGGGAGAGAGAAATTATAGATACAATTGAGACTTTGCCTTTGTAGAGGGTGGGAGGGACGTATGTGCTTAAGGTATATACATATGTGGTACA
>NW_020868916.1:696176-701176 GCF_003789085.1 Penaeus vannamei
CAAGTATGCTTCATCAAAGCGAACGTCAAAAAGGTTTTTTAAAAATGAAATCCATCAATCATAAATTTTGAAGAGGAAATAAGGAGAGAGATAGAAATGAGAGAAGAAGAGAAAGAAAGAGAGATGAGGAGAGAGAGAGAGAGAAGAGAGAGAGAGAGATGAGTATAGAGAGTTTATATGAGCACACCACACACATATATATACATATTGTTATACACAGACGTAGAGCATATATAAGTATACATTATACACACACACACACACAACAAATACTACATATATATATATATAATATATAATTACATATATATATATATATATATAATATATATACACACACAAACACACATTAATAATTAATACATATAATATATATATATATATATATATTATATTATATATATATATATATATATAAAGATAACTGAATAAAAAGAACTCCGTTTTAAAGTGGGATTAGGGAAATCGTGATTTCATCAAACATTCCGTTGCACTTTTTTGAAAAAGTCAAACGAGGTTGTTTTAATTACAGTACAGTGTTTCAAAAGATTAATATCTCCAGCATTCCCTCTCGATCACTACCCTCCCTCCCCACTACTCCCCACAAACCCATTGTATCCCCCCCCCCCCTGTCTCCCGGGCCATCAAAATGCAGTAACTGGTTTGTTGGAAGAACAGATGGTCCGCAATGAACCGGTGGAATATAGAAATAACAAGTTACTTTGTTACTACCATTGAGTGATATTGGGTACATATACATGTATATGAACACATTAATATGTGGCTCTGCGTGTATACATATATATACATATATATACGTGTGTGTGCGAGGTGTGGGTAGTGTGTGTGTTTATGTGTGTGTACGTGTGCATTTGTGTGTGTGCGTGTGTCTGTGTGTGTATGAACGTGTACATGTATGTATATATGTATGTATGTAGGGATGTTTCATGTAAAAAATACATAAGTCCCTTCCTAAATGATACTTGATAGATATTAGAATACACGAAAAGGATAGGCAGACAAGGCATATTCAATCGAAGATGAAAAGCTGCAGACTGGGAGAAAGTTTCGACTTAAAGATTGACGGGAGAATTGAGTGCATTTGTGAGAGGCGAATGGACGTACAAATGCAATGAAGGTAGTGATAACTGCGATGGAATAAGAAAATCGTAGAATGAATGACTGGATGGAACAATAACAAAATGGAACAATGAGAAGGTGGAACGATAAGTAAGTGGAATAATGACAAGGTGGAACAATAACAAATTGAAATAATAAAATGGTGGAACAACATAAGGTCACTAACGACGTGGGACAAAAAAAGGATGGAAAAAAAAGAAATCAATCAATCTGATATGGATGAACGGTAAGTTAATTAGGGTGGAACGGTAAGTTGAAAGATTAAGTACATGGAACAATATTTGGATGGAACAGTCATAAAAGAAACAGTAAAATAATATAGCAGTGACAGAATGAAACAAAAAATAAATGGAACTGTAGTGGACGGGGTACTTATAAGGCTAGTCACCAATGTGTGACTTCGAAACAGAATCATACTTATTGATTTCCCCCTCGTCATCCTGGCATGATCGTATAGAAGCAGATCCATACGAAAAGTAAGAAAATCAGCGGGAAATTCTACGGTATTTCCACGCCCGGTTTAACTACTTGACAATTCCATTCTGCAGCTCTACAAATCCCAAGTTGGATGGCCGGACGAAGCTACCGATGTTTGTACAGTGGGACTGTCACCATAAAGGCGAGGACACCATCCCTCCTGATTGGGGGAGGGGGTCAATAAGCTGTAGTGAGCATGAATTCTGTACGTTGTCTTTTTAATGATCTTATTCTAATGAATATAGCTCGCCAGAGTTAGTTGTCATTGGAATTTATTTTAATATAATCCGCTACTTTTACCATAAATAAAGTACCAGTATTCTAGCCGAGATTCGAACTTGAGAAGAAGAAGAAAAAAAAATAATAACGAAGTTATAATTTAGTTACGGCAAAAAGTTTTCTTTGAATTACGATCTCTTATCTTGTCTCCATCTTCCAAGGTTTTTTAATTTCTAAAAAGTCTCTAGATTTTCTTCTGATTCTTTTATGATTTGATTAATATTTTCACAAACAGCTATTAGAGACTACTTTCCCAAAATCGTGTGATAAAAATCATGTCATATATTAGATATACACCATACTTCCTGTACTTCTTGGAACATGGGTGTATAATTAGGCGATTATCATCTTTTTAGGGTAGTAGCTGCTGCATGTTGAGGCGGGCGACGCCCTAGACTAGGCTCTACTACATTTATCTATCTTTGCGTGTTGTGAACAGGTTAAGCAAGTGAAAATGCAGCATTCTCCGATAAAGGTTTTTGGTTGCGAGAACTGGTTTTAGCGACAAAGCATACATCAAGATGCATATACATTTAAGTGAGTGGACAATAGGCTAGTGCTCACCTATTCGTTTATCTATTTCATGAAGTAGCTTACACTTTAAGGCCGTAAACAAACGGATTTTTTTAAACGTAATTTTCTTAATCCCCGTCATACAGCAACCAGTTTACCCTTTTTGCTTTAATGAATTTATTATTTGAGAATTTACTTGTAGTTTAGTATTTAATAAACTTATTATTCTTCAATCTATAATACTGAGAATTTGAGTATTCTTTAATGAATTACTATTTTGAGAATTTACTCTCATCGATTAGTTTCTCTTACTTTTTCAAGTGAATATAAATCGAGATTTGTTGCTGACCTCGAAGGGAATATAAACTGAGATTTACTGATGACCTGGAGTTAATATAAAGTGAAATTGCAAGGAATAAAAACTGAAAGTTACTGATGACCCAAATGGGAATATAAACTGAATTTAGATGACCTGAAAATGGGAATATTAAAAGGATAATGAACTGAAAGGAAATATAAAATTATTGGAGATACTGGAAACGTAATTTATGACACTTTGTTTACATTCTTTTGTCTTTGTCTATCTCTTTATATCGTACATAATTCTTTTCCTTCTTCTCCACAATACTATTACATATGACTGCTTCCAAAGTATATATCGTTCCCGTAAGTATCGAACGGGTGGTGCAGTGATCACAGCTATTATCTATATCTATACAGAGCGGCACGATAATGGAGATTTAATACTAGTATCGATCTAAGCTCAGTACGCAAATGAAGACAAACGTGAACAAAAAGTAAGAAACAAACGAGAAATAGAGGAAGAGAGGGAGAGAGCGACACTCAAAGCATTACGAGAGACGATTGTAATAGTGAAACCTGATGATGGGGTGAAATCAGTAAAAAGTATCGAAGTGTTCAACGAGCAAGCAGCGATATTTCGAGATGAACGGAATTGGGAATAATAACGAGAAAAGAAGACGACCAAGAGAGGAAAGAAAGAAGAAAAAAGAAATCGTAATTTAACATGTTGCCGTGAAAATGCAGTGTTAACTTTATTTTACTTTGTGGAGTATGTCTACAAGTAGATGTCTCCACAAGTGCTTAGCTAACATTAAGTTAATTAGTAGATCTCGTGACCTCACCTCATTTCACTTTTCCTCGATTTTCTCTTCTTTCTAATTCTATTATCATCGATGCTCTTATCATTACTACTGGCATCATGATTATTATGCTATATTATAGTAAAAAATCTGGGAATGAAAGATAGATTAAACAGGTGAGACAGGCAATAATAGTTGATTAAGTCCTTCGTAAAAAAGTACTTGTAAAAACATGTGTGAGTAAAGACAACCGTACAGGTACACATTTCCGAATCCGAAAACCTTATAACCAATTATGTTTCGGTTTCATTTTCTTTTCTTTTTTTCTTATTTACAACAATATTGCTGCGAAAATATATGAGATATACAATGTTATTACAATTTATTTTTAGAGTAATATCCTGTCCACTAAAATCGGGGATGCAGACCATAAATAAGAAACAAAAAAGAACCTTGCATAACTTAGAAAAGAAAAGCATTTAACAGGAAATTAAAAATAGATCTTGGATTCTTGTTCACCTCTGCGCCAAACTCCACACATAAAATATTCGGTTTTCGAAGGATTTCGGTTTTCAGACGTTCAGATATGGGAATGTCGACCAGTACATGCCATCCCCGGCGGCAGCGGGTTAAAACAGGAACGGGAATGGGAATTTGGGAATAATGAGATTGGAATTGAATGGGAGTTTAAAGCGGAAGTGAGAATAGGAATGTGGAGAGAACGAGAGACGAAGGTTCAAAACATAAACAGGAATGAGAAATGAGAACTAAGCGGGAATCAAAGATGGAATTAGGAATGAGAATTTGGAAAGGCTCGAGAAACGAAAGGAAAGGAATTACAACGGACTAATAAACAGAAGCTAGACTAGGAATTCGGTTGGAATGTGGGAAGAATGAGAGGAAGGTGAACGAGAGTTGAAAACAGAAACAGGAATGGGAATATGGTGAGAACAAGATAAAAACCTTGAACGGGAATGAAAATAAAATGAACCGTGATTCAAAATCTGGAGCAGGAATGGGAATCAGAAAAGAACAAGAAGAAAAAGCAAATGTAAATAAAGACAAAACCAAACAATAATAATACATAAGATAGAAATACAGAAAAATCAAATTTCATTAATAACAAACATGAAGAAATGAACAGGAATAATTGTTAGGAAATAAAGGAAAGGAACGAAAATAAGGAATGGACATGAAACTCCAACGAGAGAGAAGAAAAATAAAATCCTTTTTTAATGACAGTTACGAACAAGGATCGTGAAAACAGAAATAATGAATATATTGAAACAGGTGGATTACGAATAAAATATGGGTGAGAAAAGTAATGACTGGACAAATTAAAATTGACTTGAGAGATCGCCGTTCCATATATTGCAGAAATAACCATATTAAACAAGATAAAGATGTTAATAATAATCTCTGGTGAAGTATAAGGTAGATAAATAAGTGAATCAACAAACTAAATGAATAAATAAATGAATATGAATA
>NW_020868916.1:706176-711176 GCF_003789085.1 Penaeus vannamei
GAAGTTGTAGACAAGGAACAGGAAAACAATATAGAAGAGGAATAAGAACTAAGAAAAGAAGTCGAGGAGGAGGAATTGGAAATGATAAGGAAGAAAATAAAAGAGGAATAGGAACGGATAGAGAGAAAAGTTGAAGAAGAGGAATGGAAACGGGGAAAGGAACGGCCGATGAGAAGGAACGAGAGTTGAAGGTGAACGAAATCCTTTTAAAACGGGGAAACGAAAGATGGTGAATTTGTAAAGGAACTCGCCATTAAGAACGGGAATTGAGACACAGAACAGGAATGGGAATTGTGAACGGGGAAACGAGGTCACGAGAAGGAAGGAGAGTTTAAAATAGGAACTTAAACTTAAAGCGAGGAGGAACGTTATTAAAGCAGGATTAGAGAGCTGGAAATCACTCTTGTTGTTTACTCCCGTCTGGCAATTGACTATAACGAGGATCTTGCATAGAGTGATCTACGGTGTAATTAATGGTTGTTAAAGAGAAGCGTAACTACGAAAACTCCCTAATTATAACACAATAATAACTCCCTCTCCTTATGGTAACATTACTTCTGCTCTTTATCCCATCTATCAATAGTTATACCTTTCGTGTGACATTCTTGAATTATCAATTTCTGTTCATACTTTCTCTTGGAAATCACCTAGTCTCCCTCTCTCTGTCGTTTAATCTGATACGTAACAAGCATAAATGATGCATGGTAAATTGAATTAAAAGAAAAAAAAATCAGTCGTCAAAAGAAGAAGAAGAAAAAAAGAAAAAAGGAAAACCTAATAGATAGAATAATCATTGAAATAAAATGAATTATTAAAAAAACTTCAAACATGAATTCCATCAATATAACAGCGTAACAGCGGCAATGAAAGGGGTGAAACAAAAGCAAAAATATTCAAACAAAAATTTAAAACGGGATTAGAAAATAATGATTCCATCAAATTTGGGCGATGGTTTTATGATTTCATTTTTTTCTGTCAAAAGAGGTTATTTCAATTATAGTACAGTGTTTGTAGAGATTAGTATGCACCTTCCTGCGGCACTCTGAATTCAGTAATAGGTTTGGATGCGGCAGTATGTGTCGACTGAACCTGGAAAAATGCTGTTGTATATGCCATTGTTTTTTGCATAGATTAATAAATAAATGAATGAAAATAAATAGATTGTGTGTGTGTATATATATATATATATATATATATATATATATATATATATATTATATATATATACATATATATATATATATATTATATATTCAAACATATATGTCTATATATCTATATCTATCTAAGTAAAATCAACAACAAATTGCATGTCTGTTTCTTTGTTTGCAGCACGACTTCTTTTCACCTGCTTTACTTTTATTTATTGTCTCCTTCAAATACATACATACATACATACATACATAATATATATATATATTTATAATTATATATATATATTAATATATATATATGTATATATATATATATATATATATATATATATATATATATATATATATATATATATATATATATATATATATATATTTATAATTATATATTATTTATATAGTGTATATATATGTGTATATATGTATTTACATATTTAATTGATAATATTTATGTATGTAGTTATATATGTGTTCGTGTGTGTGCACAGTATATATGTATGTATTATATATATTATATATATATATATATATATTATATATATATATATATATATTAATATTGGCTGTTATACGAAGAATTCTTTTTTTTCTACACAATCGCATTCGCGATGTTTTTTTTCTTTTCTTTTTTTTTGTTATCTATTTATATATTTTCATATTTCCTGTTTCTCAGTTTACAGCATTTCTCCCTTGTTCAAACTATTTTCTGTTGACACTCAAATGTCAAGCTGACAAACTCAAATAAAATATCTTAATAATTTTAGTATACTGTTCATATAAATTTTACCAACTACATATTTACATATAACTGTCAACGGCTAGGCGATGACTTAGATTAGTTCTCTAAAGGTATGGTTGATGGGAATTCGAAATCAATAGTAAATAAATATTTGTTGACGCAATTAAGATTAAACATGAGGGAAATATGATTAAAAAGTTTTCATCTTGGATACGGTTAGAGATAGTTTCAAGGCTAAAGCCGGGAAATCAATTCATTGCTGGGAAATAATTTTCATTTTTTTACTTGCTCTCTTCAGCATGTTACAAATTCCCAAGATTTTCTCTTTATCCATTCCTTTTCTTCCTCTTTATTCGCACACGCAATCTCTCTCTCTCTTCTCTCTCTCTCTCTCTCTCTCTCTCTCACACACACACACACACACACACACACACACACACACACACACACACACACATATATACATATATATATATATATATATATATATATATATATATATATATATATATATATATATATATATATATATATAATATGCATTAAGTTTGGCTTAACATATGCTAAAACGCTTTGTGGACTAATATAAAAGGAAAGAGAAAATAAAATAAAAAGTAGAAAATCGTCCTAGCAGAAAAACCCTTAAAAATCGACTGGCATTTGTTTTAGCAAATGGGATTGGATCTATCGAAAGGGTAATAAAGCAGACATGGAAAACACGCGACACAGGTGCGCAATTCTTTTTCCAAAGGATAAATGACAGGAGTTATTCCATTTGACATATGACGGAATTCGTAGAGAAATGCGGTGAGATGACGGAGAGAATGAAAATGAAATGAAAGGCTTGTAAAAGGCGAAGAGATTTAGAAAGAAATGGAAATAGAGAACGAGAAAAAGTAAGTATACGCGCGGAGTGCAACGAGAAAAACAAAGGAAAGAAGAAATAACCAAAATAGAGGAAAAAGATTGATTAAGAAAAAAGAGATGAAGGTTAGGGAGAGAGAGAGAGAGAGAGAGAGAGAGAGAGAGAGAGAGAGAGAGAGAGAGAGAGAGAGAGAGAGAGAGAGAGAGAAGAGAGAGAGAAGAAAGGAAAAGAAAAATAAAAAGTAAAAAAAATGCACACACACAAAAAAAAAGAGAGAGAGAAAAGGGAGAAAGACACAGAGACAATTCCAAGAGCATTACAAAGAGGCAGCGCGCAGAGTAACCAAAGGATGGAAGAAAATCAATAGAAAGTGTCGAAGTGTCAAAGACCTGCAGTGATCATCCAGAAATCGGAAGGGAAAAGAAGCGGCGGACTGAAGCCAAAGGAACCTGAACTGGAATGAGGAAATAGAATGAGAAACTGGAAAAAGGAATTGGTATTAGACAATGAGATGGGAGGAGAAAGGGAACTGGAATTGGGCAACGAGATCGGAGGAGAGAAAGGGAACTGGAATTAGATAATGAGTTGGATGGAGAGAATGGGAACTGGAATGAGAATAAATAGGGAGGAGAAAGGGAACTGGAATTGGGCAATGAGATGGGAGGAGAGAACGGGAACCGGAATTAGACAATGAGTTGGGAGGAAAGAATGGGAACTGGAAAGAGAATAAATAGGGAGGAAAGAACGTGAACTGGAATTAGACAATGAGTGGGGAGAAGAGAACGGGAACTAGAATTAGATATTGAGTCGGGAGGAAAGAATGGGAAATGGAATTAGATAATGAATAGGGAGGTATGAACGGGAACTGGAATGTGTGGGGGAGAGAACGGGAATGGAATTAGACAATGAATTGGGACGAGAAACTTGGAATTGGAAATAGTCAGTGAATTGGAAGGAGAGAACTGGAACTGGAATAACACAATAATTTGGGAGGAGAGATCGGGAACAGGAATGTGACAATGAGTTGGGACAAGAAAACAGGAACTGGAATCAGACAATGAATTGGGAGAGAATGGGAACTGGATTTAGAAAAGGAGAAAGGGGGGGGGGTGAACAGGAACTAGAATTATATAATTGGCTGTTTGTTTAAACTTAATATTTTGGGGGCGTTCCCAAGCCGAAAAAGAAGTACATCAGCTGATCGAACAGCCATGGAGACAAACCGATCACGCTCAACGAAGATCAGAGGAAATTCCTGATCTCTCCCATCGCTGACCATACACACGCCATTAACTCGAATATGCATGACCCTGGAAGCATCATCAGTCGCAAGCACCAAGCATGGGAAAGAATAAGAAATAGCTTTAACGCTGTTTACCCAGACTCCGCTAGCAAGTGAACTAATCAGCTGAAGCGAGCGTGTGAATACATACGCGGAGAGTAAGTAGAAACGATTAATTTTTCTTGAATATGATATTCAGGTTTTCCCCGAGATAAGCAGGTAATTTGGTATTTATATTCATTGTTACTATTACTACTGAATCGCTTTAAATGAAAATTATCACATATACATAATGTAGCTTACGAAACTTTAACCCGTGTCATATTCTATTCAAGAGTAAAGAGAATCCACAGCAATAAAATCAAAAAGAAAATAAGAACTGGTGGGGGTAATCTTCCCAGCCCTCCTAAGTCTACTGCTTTAACCCCTGCTACTGCTGACTTGATGGAGGGGAAGCTGAAGTACACTGAAAACAGTACGACAGTATGGCCCCTGAACCTGATGATGGCCTGATTATTCTGCCGCATTTATCCCCAAAGCTAATGTGCAGCATAAGAGAAAGTATGCAATAAACCGTTTTGTAGCTTCAACAGGCACATAAACACAGACTTGCTGTACGCTTACAGATATACATATGTACATATATATATATATATATATATATAATATATATATATGCATATAATATACATGTACATATAGGCATATACATATACATATGTACATATGCATATACACATATATAATATATATATATATATATAATATATAATATATATATATATATATATATATATATATATATATATATATTATATATATATATATATATTATATGTATGTATATATTATATATAATATATATATATAAATATATATATATTATATATATATATATTATATATATATATATATGTGTATATATACATATATATATATATATATATATATATATATATA
>NW_020868916.1:718676-721176 GCF_003789085.1 Penaeus vannamei
GCGTTCACAGTTTGTTCCACATTCCTCCAAGGCCCTCTGTGTAGCAAATGCAAATATGAAGGAAAAGAAGAAGGAAAAGGAGTGTTTGTGTGCGCGCGTGTGTGTGTTTGTGTGTGTTTGTATGTGTGTGTGTGTGTGTGTGTGTGTGTGTGTGTATGTGTGTGTGTGTGTGTGTGTGTGTGTGTCTTTTGTGAAACCCCCTATTTATATATCTTACCCATCAAAAGGTCCGCCTGATCAAGAATCCACTATTTTCTAACATTCTTCCACATACAAAAAAACTACTCACCATTTTCATACACACTACCTACCCATGAAAATCACAACTTAACTGAACGCTAAAATAACGTCACTCATATCAGTACTCACATCATACACGCCAGAACAAAGCACTATTGTACACACGATCTCCAGTACACGAGACTCCTCACAGTCACAATGCAACCCCAAGTTTTCGTGCCTCTGTCTCCCGTTCCTTGATGAACTCTTGTGATTTGCCGGCTCAGCGTGTGTCAGATCTTTTGTCCCGATATGTTTGTTATGACTTCCATTTAGAACATTTTTGCATTGTATTGATGTTATATTTTGGACTGTATCTGTTTTTATGTTGTTGTTTTTTCTTTTTTACTTGGATTTTTTTTCTTTTATTGAGGATGGTTTGTTTTGGATTTTGCTGTGAAATTGTATGGATATTTTATGGGGATTTCCTCAATACGCACTTTCTCTGTTTATTTTTGTTTTGTCTCACTTTTCATTTTCTATTATCTATTTTTCCATAGATCTGTTACCTTTTTTGTTCTTAAGATTGTCGCTTTTAGTCACTGAAAGCCCTTAACATCATAACCATACATAAGTGTCACAAAAATACAAACCATGTAGAAGTAATTTTGTATGTTTTGTATGTGCGTGCGAATAAGTGCTTGCGTAGGATACACAAGGAACAAATTGTTGATAAAACAACGAAGTTGAAAAAACACGATTATCACAAGTTTATTCATAAGGTACAACGTATGCCCGTTAAAGTAAGGGTCCGTCAGATCAAGTGTTCGTCATATCAAAATGTCCGTTAAAGTGTTTGCCCGTCAGAATAAGTCTTTAGTGTAGCACGTCCATTTTTGTTTCTTGTGTTTATCTATTTCATCTTTTATCTCATTTTTCTCTCAACAAAATTTACAATATGTTCCTTCCACTCCTCCCCCTTTTTGTATGTATATAACTTTTCCTGTCAATTAGACGTTCTTCTGTTTCCATTACTAACAGTTAAATATTTCTTGAATACTCACAATAGACTTTTTCTCTTTTGTTTGAGTGTTCCAAAAAAAGGCTTTTAGGACTAATGTCATCAGTTTGTTATAATATTTATTCAGTGGTATTATTTTACTGATCTCGTACTCGAATTTGTAATTGAAATATATATTTAGGAATATTGGACTCAAAATTCTTTAAGTATGTTGAAATTGTGACAAAATGAATGTTTATTCATCGTTCATAGAGAAAAAATAAATATAAGCTGAATTGCATGATACTCACTATGAATATTTAAAGCAAGATTAATAATTGTAAATACAACAATTGTCATAAATTCTTGTATGTAACGTATATATACGTTTAGGTATATATATTACATTAAAGTGCTTGTTTCCAATCTCCGTCTCTCTCCCCCATTCTTCTTTCCTTCCTCCTCTTCTTCCTCTCTCGACCTTTCCCTTTCCTCTCTATTTAGCTCAGTCTGCCAGTGCAATACACTTTTTCCAGGCAACCATTGATTAAATCGTTCTTTTGGAGGCTCCTCTTTTCGATTCACTTTCAAAGTCCCTGTCATTTCCCCTTCAATGTCCTCAGTGCTTGTAAATAAAGTATCTTAGGGTAGATTCTATTTGGGAAAAAAGACTAAAAACTAAGCCTTCAAACCGACATGGAGCTTCATCTTTTGAAATGATGCTTCCGTATGAAAGAGAACAAAGAAAATGATGGTAATTAAGCTTAGAATTTTAGCGGCGTAGGTATCGTATGCTGAGATAATGTTCTTTATAGATAAAGGGTATATATACATACATATATATATATATATATATATATATATATATATATATATATGTCATATATATGTATATACATACATACATAATATATATATATATATATATATATATATATATACACATGTGTATATATATATATATATATGTATATATATATATATATATATATATATATATATATTATATATATATATTACACACATATATATGTACATATTTACATATATACTTTTATGTATATATATATATAAAATATACATATATATAATATATATATAATATATATATATATTATATATATATATATATATATATATATATATATATATATATATATATATATTATTGTGTGTGTGTATGGATATACAAGAAAACACACAGACATGTATGTGTGTGTATGTGTGTAAATACACATGGAAAACACAAATACATCCATCCGTACATACGTACACGAACAC
>NW_020868916.1:726176-743676 GCF_003789085.1 Penaeus vannamei
GGTAAAGCAGACATGTAGACAGATATTTAGAAGCAGATAGACAGACAGTATATAGATAGATACGTATGTAGAGGGATTTACACATACATAATATAATGCATACACACACCACACACAGCACATATATATACCATCCATCATATTTATCTATCTATACGTTTATATATATATATATATATATATATATATATATATATATATATATATATGTATGTAAATATAATGTATATGTATATATACATATATATATAATATAATACATTAGAGATATAAATAGAAAGATCAACACAGCTCACACAGACAGACAAAACAAACAAACACATAATAACCCGCGCCCCCCCCCCTCCCCCCACCCCCTGGAGCAGGTGGCTGGAAAAAAGAAGAAAACTTGGCTGGTAATTAGAGAGAAAAATGATGGCTCTTCCCAAGCCCGAAGCCAGACACTCGTCATGAGGGGAGGAGTGAGTGTGGCGCCTCGGAGGGCTTCGTTTGCCTCATGGGACCTCATGGGAGACAGGGGTTGGGGGGGATGGGGTGGGGGTGGGGGGGGTTGGGGTGTGGGGGGAGTTAGGGATGGGTAAAATAAGGCTTGGTGTGTGAGGAAGAAAAGTGAAAGAGAAGGTGCAGGAGCGGTCGGGTAGGTCATAGGACGGATAGGTATCAGGTCGGAGAGGTAACAGGTCATAGGTCGGATAGATAAGAGGTCATCGGTCGGATAGGGGAAAGGTTATAGGTGGGAGGGTACAGGTCATAGGTCAGATTAAGAGGAGGATCGGATAGGGGAAGGTATAGGTCGGAGAGGTAACAGGTCGGAGTCATAGATAGGGATAGAGTCAGAGGTCGGATAGATAATAAACGGTAGGTCAATAAGGGATAGGTAGTATCGAATATGGTAATAGGTCATATGGTGGAATAGTCATAGCTCGGACAGGCAACACTTCATAGGTCGGATAGGTAATAGGTCATAGGTCGAATTGGTAACATATCATAGGTCAATATGAGGGTGTCATAGGTCGGATAGGTAACATGCCATAGGTCATATTATGGAAAAGTCAGATAGGGGATAGGTCATAGTTCGATAGTGGAAAGGTCATAGTCGGATAGTAAACATGTCATAGGTCGGATAGGCGAAAGGGTACTGTAATGACGATGGGATAGTAGGGAGAGACGTATAAAGTGGTTAGGTTAAAGTAGGAATGGTTAGGATAAGAGTAAGGGAGGATATGAAAAACAGAGGATAAAGCTGCATAGTACGAGGACCAAGGAAGTGCTGGGTGTGTTGAGAAAGGGAAGGATAAGTTGGAGGATGGATAGGATAGTAGAAGGATAATATGAGGAAGAAGAGGGGTAGAGAGAAGTGTGGGGAAAGGCAGGGAGGTTAGGGAGGAGAGAGGGGAGGAAGGGCAGGAGGGAGAGGAGGGGAGGAAGGGCAGGGAGGAAGGGAGGGGAGGAGAGAGGAGGGGAGGAAGGGCAGGGAGGGAGAGGAGGGGAGGAAGGCAGGGAGGGAAGGAGGGAAGGAGGGCAGGGAGGGAGGAGGGGAGGAAGGGCAGGGAGGAGAGGAGGGGAGGAAAGGGCAGGGAGGAGAGGAGGGGAGGAAGGGCAGGGAGGAGAGGGAGGGAGGGCAGGGAGGAGGAGAGGGGAGGAAAGGGCAGGAGGAGGGAGGGAGAGAGGGGAGGAAGGGCAGGGAGGAGGGAGGGAGAGGCAGAGGGAGGAAGGGCAGGAGGGGTAGGGAGGAGGAGGGAGGAAGGGCAGGGAGGGGGTAGGAGGATGGGAGAGGGGCGAGAAGCGCATGGAGTACTAGGATAAAAATACTTCCTTGGAGTAGCTATTTGATACTTTCTTTTAGCTTCGTGACCATACGTTAGGAAATGTAACAAATGGCTGGATTAAGTTCATTATTATCGTATCATTATTCATTATCATCATCATTATAATTATTATGTCATCATTCTTATCATAATATAACTTTTATCTTTGTTATTATTATGATTATCACTGTTATTATTATTTGTATAACTATAATTTGTATTATCATCATCACTATTATCATAGTTATTTATTATTTATTATTGTTATTGTTGATATTGTATCATTATCATTATTATTATTATTATTATTATTATTATTATATTATTATTATTATTATTATTATTATTATTATTATTATTATTATTATTTTCATTATAATTGTTATTTTTATTATCATCCTTATCATTATTATCATAATTATCATTATTATTATTGTTATTATCATTATTGACATTACAATTATCACTATTAGTTTTACTATCATATTCATTATTATCGTTATTGCTATTATTATCGTATCGCTTTTTTACATTATTATTATGATTATTCATTGAGAGAGAGTGAGAGAAGAAAAATCGAAAGACACGGATAGATTTAAAGACAGAAGGACAAAGAAAACGATAAATGAATATTCACCTCTAATGACATAAGCCCCTAAAAAGGATAATATAATAGTATAATAATAATAATAATGATTATGATATGATATGATTATGATATATGAATGATTATGATTATGATTTATGATAATGATATGAAAATAATGATAATAATAATTAATAATGATAATATAATAATAATAATAATAATAATAATAATAATAATAATAATAATAATAATAATAATAATAATGATAATGATAATAATAATAACAATAATAATAATGATGATGATAATGATAACAAACTATGGGGAAAAAAATCCCAAAAAACTCACCGTTATCAATACCGCACCCTTTTCACTCCCCGTATAAAATCTTTCCTCGTAACATTTTCCCCTTCATATTTCTCATATCCTTTTCAGCCCAGACGCAATAACGGGGCCCCATATAACCCATGGGCGTGCTAGTACATTAAAAACAATGGCCCTTGATCCAGGATAACAGAGGTTTTACGTAATATTGGCTTTTATCCTATTAGTGATACAACACTGAAGCTTATCAACATAAAATAAGTAATAGAGATAGACATGTGGTTATACGAAGCATCTATGTTGGATTATGTTGGGTATAGGGCGAGGAAGATGCTATGGTTGGTGCTCACAAGACAATGGTTGTTAAGCGTGAAGTATTATGCTAAGATGGTGTGTGACTTTATTCGAAATAGTGTGACAATGATATTAGTGATTATGATGATGATGAGGATAATAATGATATTGATGCTAATACTACGAATACAATTACTACTCCTAATGATGATGTTAATGATGTTGGTGAGGATGATGATGATGATAATGATGACTGAGATAATGATGATAATGATAATAATAATAATAATACCAATAAACAACGAAGAATAAGAAATAATAATAATAATACCAATAAACAACGAGGAATAAGAAAAGAAAACACGTAAATAATTCAAAATGGTTCTTGGAAAAAGTCATGATTTTTTTCCTTTGACCAGAAGATACTTTTAGGAATACGTGAACACACAAAGAGGAGTCACACAAAAGATACCCCCCCCCCCTTGTACACAGACGTTCAATAATGTATGTTGTGTTACCCAAGATTGCGGTTGTGTGAATACTGAGAGGCGTAATGTGTTTAGTGGAGGAAGAAAGGGGAGGAAAGAATAGGAGAAGGAGGAGGAGGAAGGGGAGATGGAGAAGGTGGGGGAAAGGGAGATAGAGGAGGTAAGAGGAGGAGAAGGAGGAGAGGAGGAGGAGGAGGAGGAGGGAGAAGAAGAAGAAGAGAGGAAGAAGGAGGAAGAGGAAGAGAAGAAGAAGAAGAAGAAGAGAAGAAGAAGAGAAGAAGAAGAAGAAGAGAGAAGAAGAAGAAGAAGAAGAAGGAAGAAGAAGAAGAAGAAAGAGGTGGAGGAAGAGCTAAGAGGAAGGGAGGAGGGAAGAGGGAGGAAGAAGAAAAAAGAAGAAGAAGAAAAGAGGAGGAGGGAGAGAAAGAGGAAGAGGAGGAGGAGGAGAGGAGGAGGAAAAAAATGGGAGGAGGAAGAGAAAGAGGAAGGGGAGGAGGGAGAGAAAGAGGAAGGGGAGGAGGGAGAGAAAGAGGATGGGAGGAGTAAGAGAATGAAAAAGCACAAAGAATAAATGAAAAAGAAAACAAAGAAACACAAAAACACAGACATGGGGAAAAACGATAAAAATGAAAAATGAAATGAAAAATTAAAATCTAAAAGCTAGTACAAAAAAAAAAAAAAAAAAAAATTCCAACGGCACTACCAAGACGAACACCAATAAAAAATAAATCAAAGGATAAAAAAGTGATAAAAAATAAAATAAGTGAAAAAAGAAGAGATCATACAACGACGTGACTCTCCACATATTGCAGGATTAGAGCACGAAAGATAAGGATTAACAAAAGGCTTATACACATTCTTCCAACGATGCCGTCCTCGTCCTACCACTCACGCGCTTATTTTCGTTCAGAGACGTTTTTTTTTTTTTTTTTTTTTTTTTTTTTTTTTTTTTTTTAAGGTTTTAATTTTTTTCGTTGCGTGAAGAATAAGATGTCATATTACCGAGTAAATATGGATGGTTTTCTTTCTCTCTTTCTCTCTTTTTCTCTCTCTCTCTCTCTCTTTCTCTCTCTCTCTTCCTCTCTCTCTCTTCTAACTTTCTCACTCTCACTCTCACTCTCTCTCTCTTTCTCTCTCTCTCTCTCTCCTCCCTTTCTTAAAATGTTATTCAAAATCCCCTACGATAAGAGAACCTTAGCTTTTCCCTAACAGTACTGGTGATGTAAGGGCCGAGTTAAAACCTCTATATTGCTTCTCTCTTTTACGGTACTGCTGGAAAAAGGGGAAAAGACCACAGTTTTCTTCAAAGATTTTTCCCCTTGATTTTGGTATCATTTTGGGCTAAAAATTGGTATTGTTTTTCTGCATAAAAGTAATTATTAATGCTACTACTACCATAACTGCTACGACTATTATCATTATTGTTAGTACTGTTCTTACCATTTGTTAATTCCATTATCATTATTACTAATGCTATTCTTATTAGCTCATTATCATTATCACTTCCAAAATCACCATCACCATCATCACCATCATATCATTATCACCACTATCATTATATTACTATTATCATTATTATTAAGTGTTGTTACTCTTCATAAATGACATGAAATACAGATAACATGGATATTAATGAATACAAACATTTTGAGCAAAACTTGACTTCTTAAGAGACTGTCAAACCGAGATGAATATAACACAAGACTGCAAAATTAAATAAATAGTATATACTGTACTTTCTTCCATAACAAACCAATTCACCCAAAACAAACAATAATAACAAAACCATAATCCCCTAAGAATACGCAGATACAAAAAAACACAAATAATACAAACATAAACATCAAGATTACACAGATACAGAGCGATAGAAAGCAAGCCGAGAAAAAGAACAATTCATAGAAGACGAAGCCGAGGTTGAAACAGACACTCTGAATTCCATTTAAGGGAAGTAGCTCACGCATCCAGCCACTCAGCGAGGAATTTTCTCTCTCACGAACGAGGAACAGACAAAGGCAGTGTGCTCTGTTGCTTATCCATTCATGAAATGGCTTCTTGATAATAGGAAGGAAGGGAGGAAGAAGAGACAAATAAGAAGCGTATATTGATGTGTGTTGTGTACATATATCTATATATATCATATATCTGTATCTATCTATATATGTATAAGTGTGTGTGTGTGTGTGTATGTTTGTGCGTGTGTGTGTGTATTTAAATATATATGTACACACACACACACACACACACACACACACACACACACACACACACACACACAACACACACACACACACACACACAAACAAACATATACACGCACACACAACTCATACTAGATAGATAGGTATAAATAGATATGCAAGTATGCACATAACCAATCCGTATCTCCCTTCTTACCAAAATCCCTTTCTATTTCCATAACAAACAGACGGAAGTGTCTAACCGCTGTGATGAACAGGAGGCTAAGGGGGAGGAGGATAGGGTTGATGGTAAGGGTAGGGAGAGGGGAGGGAGGGAAGGGTGAGAATAGGAGTGGTGGTAAGGGAGAGAGAAGAATATAGAGGAGAAGGGGAAAGGAATAGCCGAAGAGGGAGGGGGGGGGCAAGAGACGGAAAGGAAAAACAGCACGAAAGAAGGGAATTTTGAGAGAGAGAGAGAGAGAGAGAGAGAGAGAGAGAGAGAGAGAGAGAGAGAGAGAGAGAGAGAGAGAGAGAGAGAGAGAGAGAGAGAGAGAGAGAGAGAGAGAGAGAGAGAGAGAGAGAGAGAGAGAGAGAGAGAGAGAGAGAGAGAGAGAGAGAAGGCGTCGAGATGAGATGAAACTGTCTATAAAAGCATTGTTCCCATTCCACGAACGTCTGTTGGAGCCTGCAACGGTACTGCAAGGTTTCGGTCCCTTTCACGGCAGATAAATTGCTCTGCATCTAAGCTGATGGCTAATGCCCCCTCCCCTCCCCCCTACTCCTCCCTCCTGTTCTTTTATGAGATGTGTTGCTCTTTATCCTTCCGTTAGAACCTTACTACTGAGGGTTCTTTGTTGCTTTGTTGCCGTTATTGTCGTTGTTGTTGTTATTGATGACGATCCTGGTGGGTTGTTATTGCTACTAGTGCTGTTTTGTACTTGTTTTTGTTGATGTTGGCGATGCTGTTGTTTTTGTTGTAGATGCTGATCTGCTGTTGTTGACGATGCTTCTATTTTTGTTTTGATGCTGAGTTGCTGTTGTTGATGCTGATCTTGCTGTTGCTGTTGATGTTAGTGCTGAGGATTGTGTTAGGAATTGTGTTGTTGTTGTTGTGTTGCTGTTGTTTTGTTGTTGGTACTGCTGCTGTTGCCGTTGTTGCCGTAGTTTTCGATTTTTTATAATGGTATCCTATTATTTGGCAGAAATTGGTATTTATAAATATATATTTATGAATGGTAAAAAAAAAAAAGATACACATGGGAAGAAATAGTGATACAACTATGTACATGGTTACTGATTCCTTGCACGAGAAAAAGTCTATTAAACATTAGAAAAAACGATCTTGACAAGAAAAAAAAAAAAAAACACACGCACACACACACACAAACACACACTCTAACACCCACCCACACACGCACGCACAAACAAACAAACACACACACACACACAAACAGAAATACACACATTCCCATACACCCACCACCGACGCATCTCCACGTATCACAACTGTAGAACGGAGCTCCAGCAAATAAACTTGTCACCGAAAACACTACACTATGGACGAAAACCACCGGGTATTGTCACCGCCGAGTTCAACAACCTAAGCCGCGTGGAATTGTTTTCCTGATGATAGCGGAGATTCTTTGCAAATGGGAAGTGTGTGGGGAACGGTGGGGGGTGGGGTGGGGTGGGGGTGGAGCCTGGTAGGGGGGGATGTTTTTACAGGGGGGGTCTAACGGGGGGGGGGGGAGGGGGGAGGGGGAGGGGCGGGGATGGATCCTGGTATGGGGATGTTTTTAACGGGGGGGGGATCTAATGGGGAGGGGGGGGGCTGGAACCTGGTAGGGGGGATGTTTTTTAACGGGGGGGAGGGTGTCTAAAGGGGAAGTGGGGAGGTTTCTAAAGGAGGGGGGGGAGGGGCTGGAACCTGGTAGGGGGATGTTTTTGGGAGGGGGGATCTAACGGGGGGGGAGGGCTGGAAAGGGGGCCGGGGGGAGGGGTCTAAAGGGGAGGGGGGAGGTTTCTAACGGGGGAGGGGGAGGGGCTGGAACCTGGTAGGGGGATGTTTTTGGGGGGAGGGGGGTCGAGGTTTTCTAACGGGGGAGGGGGGAGGGGCTGAACCTGGTAGGGGGGATGTTTTTAACGGGGGAGGGGGGAGATTTCTAACGGAGAAGGGAGGGGAGGTGTTATTGTGAATGACAACTCTATATCCTGCCTAAATATATAAAGTTTCAATTTGCAATTGTCCGTTATCTCACAAATTATGGGAAAATACAGCACACGTTGATTCAGGTTGCAATTCCTTCAACTCAGCCTGACTTCCAACTCATTCCCGAGTAAAGAATAAAGAAAGAAAAATGAAACTAGAAAAGAAAAGACAAATATATCCGTATATGACGTCAATTACAACCGTATTCGCATCGCTCTTTCTCTATATCTCAGTTGGTCTGTCTGTCTGTCTTTTCTCTCTCTCCTTCTCTCCTCTCTCCCTCTCTCTCTCTCTCTCCCTCTCCTTCCTCCTCCCTCCTCTCCCTCCTCTCCTTTCCTCTCTCGCTCTCTCTCTTTCTCTCTCTCCCTCCCCCTCCTCTCCCTCCCTCCCTCCCTCTCCTCCTCTCGTCTCCCCCCACTCTCCCCCTCTCTCTCTCTCCCCTCCCCCCTCCCTCTCCCTCCTCTCCTTTCCTCCCCCTCTCTCTCTTCCCCCCCTACCCTCTCCTCTCTCTCCCTCTCGCTCTCATTCTCTCTTTCACACACACGCATCTCGCATTCCAAAGCGAAATGGCGAATACGAATTTCTGGAGACACGTGAAATGTTTCCCGCGTGAAGATCATCCATTGTGATTATGGATCTCCGGTTCCCTGCGGCATTATTAATGACTCTCGCGCTGGATTCTCGGATCTGTGGCGCAATCACACTGTCTTATGTGGATTAAATATATGCATATATTGTGCATGTATTTGCATTTATATATATGAATATATATATGAATGTATATATATATATATATATATATAATATATATATATATATATATATACATATAAAAACATACATATATATATATATATATATATATATATATATATATATATATATATATATTATATATATACATATGCACATATCTATACATGTGTGTGTGTGTATGTGTATGCACGCACACACACACATGCACTTATATATGTACACACACACACACACACACATATTACGCATACATCGATAAATAGAGGGACAGATAGACGTGCGTATACATATATTTAAAATATATACACACTACACACTACACACACACACACACACACACACACACACACACACACACAACACACACACACACACACACACACACACACACACACACACACACACACACACACACAACACACACAAACACACTCACAGACCCACACAAATGTCCGCTTCCTGGATATATATATCAAGTACTAAATAAATGAGTAAATAACTAGATAATAAATACGGATATCCGTTTAAGTCGTTTTCATATCATGTCGAAATACATAAAATTACAAAGACAAATGTAATAAAAAAAAAAAAAAACATCAAGTGCAGTTAGTTATAAACAGATTAGTCAACATTCAAGTCACGCACAGGCCCCCCCCCCCCCTCTTTGTTGGGGGCAAATTAACTATGCTTTTAAGCCCTCAGGTCTTATTATACACAGTATTAGCAATGGGGGGGAGTTTTTTTTTTTCGGTCTCGACGCTGTTTATTTATTTGCTCTTCGTTGTGTTTATATTCAAGGCATATTTTGTGCAACCATATACTCATACGTACATACATGCATACACACGTACATATAGATAGCAACGCACACACACACATACACACACACATATACACAAACGCACACACACACACACACACACACACACACACACACACACACACACACACACACACAACGCACGCACACACACAACACAACGCACACACACACAAACACACAACATACACAAACACACACACACACACACACATACACACACAGACAGACAGTGTCACAAACAGGACTAAAAGCTATAAGCTCCCCCCCCCCAAAAAAAAAAAAAAAAAAAAAATACTGTAAAACAGAGAAAACAAAGGAAAAGAAATTTATTGGAATGACGTCGCTATTGCAGCAAATACACGAGT
The DNA here is from genome assembly GCF_003789085.1 of Penaeus vannamei. Lineage (NCBI taxonomy): Eukaryota > Metazoa > Arthropoda > Malacostraca > Decapoda > Penaeidae > Penaeus > Penaeus vannamei. Next base: position 736,010 of record NW_020868916.1, read on the forward strand.
ACGTAGCTTTTCGTCACAAATATTTGAAATTTATAAAGAAAATACATAAAAGTATGCAATATATGCTGAAGCGAAAGTTTTTACTTTTACCAGTGGAGTTTCCGAAGATTTAAAACTTAATTGAATTTTGATATACATAAATATATATATATATATATATATATATATATATATATATATATATATATATTTTTTATGGGAGATTCTTACTCCTCTAAAAACATCTCGAGTATACTAATATCTAACACTTAACCAAAAATATAAGATCAATTTCTATGACTGAAAGTTGGTTTGTCATAAAGAGTTCAAATACGATCCACTTAACCCGATGTCTTTCTTAAAGAGGTTGACGAACAGGCAAATGATTATAAGCAATGATATTTATAGAATAAAATTAAAATTATCAGGATCAGCTTATTTCTTCATACTTCTCTTTAGACGTCATACGAACGAATAAACAAACTGTTCACACACACACACACACACACACACACACACACACACACACACACACACACACACACACACACAGTATATTACATGCAACATCTTACCTATGCTGCATCTCCTAATTTACACTTCACAGATGGGAGTATATGCAAAAATGGCAATACATTGTCAAGATGATTTTAAAAAATGTCTTATTAAATGAAACAATACAAACAATATTCCCTGTAAAGTTGTTTTAATAAACACTCATCTTTTTCATCCTGCATGTACCATTCAAAACAAAACATCAAACATTTTTTTTTTTAATAAAAGCCAGAATACATTCAGAATACATTTCATTATGAGCAAAAATCGTGTAATATTTCCAATTACTACTGTTTGCATTTTTTCACTGTTAAAACTTTTTTTATAATCATTTTCAAAGAACAGTATAAAAAAACTGATGCTAAGCTTTTTGTTTTATATATATCCCTACTGTCATTACCCTTTATCATTATTGTGATTCTTAATGATTAATTATGGATATCAATTCCACTCGGTAAACAATTTCTAGAGTTTAATAATCCTTACCTAACTCGTTAAATTGCTTTGATCTTCGCTCGTGGAGATAATCTTTTGCTAATGACTGAAATGCAAGAAATGTAATTAAGTTGGCACGTGGAAAGATTACATGTAAACCCACACAGTAGAGAGACGAGAGAGAGAGAGAGAGGAGAGAGGAGAAGAGAGAGAGAGAGAGGAGAGAGGAGAGAGGAGGAGAAGAGAGAGAGAGAGAGAGAGCGAAGAGAGAGAGAGGAGAGAGTGAGAGGGAAGAGGAGAAGAGATAGGAAGAGGAGAAGAGAGAGAGAGGATAGGAAGGAAAGAGTAATTAGAAAGGAAAGAAGGGAGAAGATAGAAGGATAGGTAGATGAGATAGACAGACAGATCGAAGAGAGAATAGAAAAGAAGGAAGCAGCAAAAAAAAAGGAAGAGAGAGAGTGAGAGAGAAGAGAGAAGAGAGAGAGGAGTAGAGAGAGGAGAGTGAGTGAGAGAGAGAAGAGAAGAGAGAGAGGAGAGAGAGAGAGAGAGAGAGAGAGAGAGAGAGAGAGAGAGAAAGAGAGAGAGAGAGAGAGAGATTATGAGTATTAATCTGATTTACGTTTTAATATCTGTATTGGAATTTCTCCCAAATTAGCAATGAATATGAAGCTTTAATGCGTCTCCCTTATATAACTCTCTTACGTATCTATTAGGTCTCTATTAGCTTTTAAGAGCGATTATTATGCCGTAATTAATAATTAGTAACAAGTAGTAAAATTATAAATAGATCAAGATAAATCCTAATGAATTAACTATTTTGGTTCTTTCAAAAACTCCAGAATGAACAAAGATTTTGAAATTAACGGTAATAGTAAAGCAAAGAAAGTTTTTGAATATAAAAAGCACTGATTTATATGATTCAGGATGTGGCAATAAGTTTACTATTACATAAAACAGTTAAATTTTTCATACTTGTGGTATTTCTGTTTATAATAAAGTTTAATATTAGTAATTTTTTTAAAAATGAATATTGCTGTTTCAGAAGCAAAAAAGTTTAATTATTTAATTATTAAAGGGCCGCAAATTTTACATCACTATATTAATGATTAATAAAAACCCTTCCTTAAAAAGGGGAGAGAGATAGAGAGAGATGAGAGAAGAGGAGAGAGAGAGAGAGAGAGAGAGAGAGAGAGAGAGAGAGAGAGAGAGAGAGAGGAGAGAGAGGAGAGAGCGAGAGTGAACTGTCTTTAAACTGAGTCATTATTTATTTGTGAATTCATCACGACTTTTTTTTGTAAAATCAAAAATCTGCCAGCTATGCTGAATCTTTCCTACTTAACAGGTAGACGGATGTATATTCACACACACCACACACGCACGCACAAATAATCTCTCTCACAATCTCTTCTATACAAATCCAACAACACAAACCATCTCACTCAACACTCAACACCACACACACCACACACACACCACACACTCACACACTCACACACAACACACACACACACACACAACACACACACACACACACACACACACACACACATACACACACACACACACACACATACACACACACACACACACACACACACACGCTACTCGAACAAACACGGGGATCATGGAATATGCAATAACGTTAATGGTGTAACTTCACAGCCTCACTTCTCCTGGGATCTAGTCTATAGTGAGCTTAACTTCAACACATTACCTTGCTCCCTTGTTACACCCAGATACACGCCTTCTCCATATTGTTTAATGGTGCTCATTTTTTCTTCGGGAAATTTTAGTTAGGGTATTAAATTTCTTGTTTGTTTTGGTTATTTTTTTCTTGTATCTGTTCATATCTGTTTTATTTTTTTAATTAATTATTTGGTTATTTATCTTTTTTAAATCTACTTTTGTCTTTTACGACCTTATTGACTTCATTTTTTTTCTAAAAGCAGTATTACATATGTTGACCTTCGTTTATATATGATTATCAATTTGTCTTTTTAATGTTATTATCTTTACTGTCTTTCCATTCATTATCTTCCATTCTTGCATTGCGTCACAAAATACCCTGTTTCATATATCTTTGATGAACTTGAAATATAATAACTTCCTTAACTTATCTCATTTGTTATTGAATCATATATATTTTTTATATATAAACTGATTGCCTAATGAATGAAGAACATTCCTGAACTCTGCAAAACCATTGAAAATATTTCCTTGTACTATTCCTATTGTGGTATGTTATAGAAATGTAAAAAAAAGAACCCTTTACAATTTCATATTCAGTTCAATTGTCCAACCATGAAGAACTAATGAGACGGAACTCTACGGTAAAAACTCTCCCTGATTCACACGAGCCGCATCTCGAATAACATCAGTCATTTCTGTTATCCACGCCTTCCCCATTACCTTCCTTCTGTCATCCTTCCCCCACTCGCTGTCCTCTCTGTCTCTATCCCTATCTGTCCTCCTCCTCCTCCTTATTCCTCTGGGTCTCTTCCCTTCTGTTTATTTTTCTATTCCTTTCCCCTTCTTCCTTCTTCGTATGTGATTTTGTTCCTTCCTTTTTCTTTAATCTTCTTTGTATGTTTCTAGTTCTCTCTCCTTTTCCTTCCTTCTTCCTCCTTTCCATTCATTTTCCTCCCTTTTGTTTGTTTCTTCCTTCCTCCTTCCTCCTTTTTTCCTTTTTTCTGCTTCCTCCTCGTACTACCTCTTCCTCCCCTTTCCCCTTCTCTTTCCTCCTCTCCTCCACCTCCTCCTCTTTCTTCTTCTTCACCCCCCTGTTCCCTCCTCTTCCTCCACCTCCCATCCTTCTCTTTCTCCTCCTCTTCTTCCTTTTCCCCTTCCTCCTCCCTCCTCCATTTCCTTTCTTCCTCCACCTCTCCTCACGAGGATCACAACTAACACCTCATTCATCTTGTTAATGTTAAAGGATTCATAAATCTTCCTCACTCAAAACTTAACCGATGCAACAATACATCACTAGAAGGGAGAAATGTTTTCTCTAGTTTTTTCTTCTTCATCAAGATCTCTCCTTGGGGGATTAACCATCGTGGAGTAAATAATATTCAGGTATTTGGCTGCATACTTTGTGTGGAATTGTAACTGCTGATTGATGAGGAGGATGAGGGTGATGGTGAAGCTCTTGTTGTTGTTGTGGTTGTTATTGATGTTGTTATTTTTATTAAGATGATGGTGATGATTACCATTATCATTATTATCATTCTAATGATTATTATATTATCATCATAATTGTTTTTTTTTTATTATTATTATTGATACCATTGCTACCATTATCTTTATTGTTTTCTTATCGTTATTATTACCATTAAAATAATTTCTATTGGTTTTATCATTATCATAATTGTGTTCATTTAAATCTTCATAATCATAATTATTATTACTATTATCATTGTTAATATCATGAATACCGTAGTTATTATCATCATTCTTATAATTATAAGATTCATGTCATAATTATTCTTATCATCAATATTTTGTTATTATTAACATTGTTTCCTTATTATACTTATCATTATCATTATTTTCAATTATGTTATTATTTTTCATATGAGTATTATTGGTATTACTATTGTCAGTATTAACATTGCCATTATTACTGCTACAATAATTATTATTATTATATTGTTGACATTATTTTTTGAAATAATAATTATCATTATTATTGTCATCATAATCATTAATTTAATTTCCATCGCCAATATCTTTTGCAGTACTATTATCTTTATTATCATCATTTATTATGATTACCATTAATATTATAATCTTTATTGTTATTGTCATTATTATAATCTTTATTATTATTATCATTATGATAATTATTATTATTATTATATTATTATTATTACCACATACGACAGTTCAGATATGCTGAAGTTTATGATTCTATTTCATGGCCGTTAAATGATAGCTCTTTAATCTTTACAAGATCCGCTGGTATTAACATATACTTTGTGTCTAATCTAAAATGCATTCATGCTGTAGATTTTACCACTTACTAATCGCTATTTTTTCTCCTCTGCTAAACCCTTTCCATTAAATCATAGTTAATTGCAGATATAAGATTAGATATGCTTCGTATATATAATTATTTTTCTGCATTAGGTTTCAGTAGTTCCCCCAGTTCTCTGTCTATATGTCTGTGTTTAGAAACTCTTTTTGGAGTCTTGATTTTGTATTTGCTTTTTGCTTTGTGTTTTCCTGTTTCTTCGTGCGTTTCATTTGTTTGTTTGTTTATTTGAAAGAATGATTTGACTTTGTAAAGGATTTAACAAAATTATTTTGTACATATACAACTTCATGGAAATGTTTATTGAGGTGCGTTTCAATACATTCACTAATATTTGTGTACTGTACAAATATTTTACTTCACTCACAAAGTGAATTGTAAATACATACATTTGTATATGCTTAAATACACACGCTGGCTTCATTCAAGCGCGCGCGCGCGCGCACACACACACACACACACACACACACACACACACACACACACACACACACACACACACACACACACACACACACACACACACACTTCCCTTTCTCTCTTGTGCCTAGTGGACTGTAATTTATATAAAATATATATATAATATATATATATAATAATATATATATATATATATATATATATATTATAATATATATATATATATATATGTAATATATATGTATTTACATTATATATATATATACATATATATATAATATATATATATATATATATATAATATATATATATATATATATATAATATATATATTACATTTATATTGATTTTTTATGTTTTTATTTCTATTTTTCTATTTTTCTCCAAGCACCAGAACAACCCTTTACATATTGAATTTAGAACATCCAAACGCTACTAAGCCTAAACGAAAACCATAATATTCATCCTTCTGTAGATGAAAACCTTACCTAACTAACAACACATGTTTAAACACCCCATGTAAAACAGTTACACATGATGCATTGCTTACACTTTACAGACTCATATACGTGCCTACTTCCTTCGTCTGATGACTGGTTACTCTCAAGTAAGAAAATGTTAGTACGTTTCTTTATCCAAACTAGAAATCCAATTTATTTCTAGGATAGTTATGATAGCCATGACTTGTGTAAAGGTATAAGGGTAGGTATTTATAGGAATATTAATGATGCTGAGAATGATGATATTTTTTTTATATTGATATTGGTTATGATTATGATTATGATTGTGATTATGATAATTATACTGATGATGATGATAATGATTGATGATGATGATGATAATGACTGTAATGTTATGTTATGTTATGATTACGAGTATGAAAATGATGATAATGAACATAAAGATAAAGATGCTAATAATAGGAATATTAAGAAATGAAAGGAAATCTAACTTACATTCATTATATTCATGATAGCACTAACAAGGGTAATGCCAATGATAATTATTATAACATGTTTGTATTGCCTAATAGTGTACACAAAGGTATTGGATGTATGGTAAAAATAATTACAATTACTGCCCAATCTATTACCAGAGTTATAGGTACCTACCAACTTTTATTGGGACTCGGCCAATTCATTATATTTTAGACTGTACCCTATACTATTCAAAATGGATGATGCTTTCGATTTGAAAAAGTGAAAATATACAATATCTATTATCTACTCGCCTTTAATTAAATGAATTAGGACATATCGAAATAAAGAGTAAATACTTTTCAGTGTGGTAACCTATATAAGTTTACACAATTGTCCAGTATTTTTAATTAATGATTTCACATTTAAATGTCAAGTCAAGAGTTGATACCCAATTAAACGAATAGTGTTTTATTCATGCAGGTAATAAATAGCTTCCCCCCCTCACTAGAATTAATAAAAGCCACTGTTCAAATATATGTCAACTACTTTCATGCAGAATATTAAAAAATTTGCCCATCAACTACTACTAATGATTAGGATAATGATAATTGTAAAACTGATAATACTTACTATCCTTATTTTTGTTATGATTATTATCAACATTATAATAATAATAATAATAATTAATAATAATAATTAATAATGATAATGAAAATAGTAATAATAAAAATATTAATAATAATGATAATAATTATTAGTGGTATTATTATTATTATTATTACTATGATTACTGTTATTATAATTATCATAACTATGATTATTGTTATCAATATCATATTTTTTTATACTTATTATTATTACTATTATGCTCATCATCATTACAATAGTAGTAGTAGTAGTAATCATTATCATTATTATAATTGTTATTATTAATGGTATCATTATCATTATTATAATTGTTATTAATGTTATCATTATCATTATTATAATTATTATTAATGTTATCATTATCCTTATTATAACATTTAGTCATTCTTCATTATTTTCACAAGCGGAAGAGGTACAACAGACAAATATAATTTTTTTTTGGCTGACCTTAATGTATCAAAATGAGGGTATGTAACGAATTGTTATTATTATTAATTCATTTTCTTATCCATTACCTTGTAATTCATTTAAGGAATGACAACGTAAAACGCCGGGAAAGAACATAAACTTGAAGGGAACAAAGTCCACCAGTGAATTCAGTCGAAATCTAATTATCTTCGCCAACCTTATGCTAAATATTGCGACGTGAAAAGTTCCTTTGTAATCATGGTCTTTAGTAA
>NW_020868916.1:758676-761176 GCF_003789085.1 Penaeus vannamei
TATACAAATGTACAGTTGATATTTTTTTCATCAAAAGGGAAAGGAGAATCAGATCAGAGTCAGATTTGAAGAAAAAAATATTTATTGTTACATTTGTCAGTGTCCCCCCAGAAAAAAATCGATACTATTTATCAACTTGGTGATCTTTAAAAAAACTTCATATCCATGTCATATTGAAAGCAGATGATACCGTGTGTTTGTGTAGAGAACTGCTTCACTGTTTTAAACCTTTCTAATATTGCGTTTTAAGCCTTCAACAATTCCCAGTACATAATATATACCACAGAGGCTACACTTCATTCGAAATGCGCACACTTTGATATTATCATAATCGTTTAAGGCATTTCAGAGCAATCTAAGCAAGACACACAATAGACAGATTGTGCAAGTATATACGTATTCTACTCTGGAATCAATAGTCTTTATGCATATCTATTCTACAATTGTCACTGAACTGACGCAATTCATAAAATAAAGTGTGTATATATTTATATATATATATATATATATATAGATAGATAGATAGATAGATAGATAGATAGATAGATAGATAGATAGATAGATAGATATAGATATATGTATATATACATAAATTTGTACATTAATGTATTAGCAAATTATTTTGTGTGCAGAATTTTTATATGCAAGACTGTAGGCTCGTAGAAGAGGAAGAGAAAAAGAAAAAGAAGGAGAACTAGGAGGAAGAGGAGAATAAGAAGGAGAAGAGGAAGAAAAGGATGAGAAGAAAAAGCAGATAAAGATGGGAAGAAAGACAACAACAATAACTATTATAACAACAACAGTGATATGAACAACAGCAATAACAACAACAACGAGACGAAGAAAAGGAAACACAATTCAAATCGCAAGTTACAATAACCCGAAGATAATGCTAAGAGAGAGAGAGAGAGGAGAGAGAGAGAGAGAGAGAGAGAGAGAGAGAGAGAGAGAGAGAGAGAGAGAGAGAGAGAGAGAGAGAGAGAGAGAGAGAGAGAGAGAGAGAGAGCAAGAGAGAGAGAATCCCACGCAGAAACGCAGATAACAACAGGAACAACAACAAAAGTTCTCAAAGACTCAGGTATAAGTTAGAAGAAAAGTTTTTCCCAGAGGAGGAAAGCGGTTACGTCACGTGTAGGATGTGGTGGTCTCGCTTCGGAATATTTTGCAACACAAAAGAAATGGGAAGAAGTAGAGGTTTTCCTTTTTTCTATTGTGTATTTTTTGCCTGTTGTGATTTTAGTTGTTTTTCTGTTTGGTTGTTTGACACACACACATACACACACGCACACACACACAGAGAGAGAGAGAGAGAGAGAGAGAGAGAGAGAGAGAGAGAGAGAGAGAGAGAGAGAGAGAGAGAGAGAGAGAGAGAGAGAGAGAGAGAGTAGGGGTAGAGATAGAGATAGAGATCCTTGGAATTCTCATAACAAAGGAAAACAATATAAAAAACAAACATAATAAACAAGCATGTAGACATATATACATACATATATAAAGAGAAGGTTATAAGCAGGAACGGTAACAAAGGGTAAGTGAGGTTATTTTTAGTGTTCTCAATCTCAGACATGCAGTCGCTAGTGTTTACTTTAGTGTCTCCGTGTGCATTTGTAGACACCCACCCACGATGGAAAAAAAAAAAATCTTGCATTTCAAAACATCTCCTTGTTTTCACTTTTCTCCTCTCAAGTCGGCCTTGGACAGAAGGAATGGAAAAGAAGAAGAAGGAAACTCTGCATTTCGTGTTTGTTCAGAAACACAAGACGACCATTCATAAAAAACGAGAACCCAAGCAGCGAAGAACGGCCAAGGCGAGAGCTATAACGCTCAGGAAATTACACTATTATGTCTCGGAATTTGAGGAATGTCGCCAGGGTGTCCTACACCATTTTTCTTCTTTTTCCTTTTAAGGAAAAGAAGCTCCTGCGAGGTATGAATATGGCATGAGTTAAGGGGATAAGCATTGTCAAGATAATACACTTGAATTCTCTATGTACCAAGGCCACTGTTTACGCAGCGAGGAGGTAGTTGTATTATGATGGTGTGGATGATGTTCGTGTTGACATCCGGGCGTGTTTGTCCTAGGTAAAGTTAGCATAAAAGGGTTCGAGGAATGATATTGAAATGTTGTATATTTAAATGCATTCATCTGTCTGCGTATCTATCTACTGATGTTTTTACGTTTATGAATACTTCTATCTGTCCATCTGTATACATGCATACACGTACCCACGAATGCACGCACACGCACATACGTACATTCACAAACACACACACATGAATATATATATATATATGTGTGTGTGTGTGTGTGTGTGTGTGTGTGTGTGTGTGTGTGTGTGTGTGTGTGTGTGTGTGTGTGTGTGTGTGTGTGTGCGTGCGTGCGTGCGTGCGTGCATATAAAGGTATAAAATATAAATGGTAACTTATTCATTTATTTTTTAATTGTATTCGGCTATATATCTTCTTTCAGAAACGTGTCATTAATATCAAATGAGGATTA
>NW_020868916.1:766176-771176 GCF_003789085.1 Penaeus vannamei
ATGACCAACAAATATAGTAAAAAAAAAAAAAAAAAAAAAAAAAAAAAATTACTTTGATCTATGTAATAAATGAAATAAAAGAGCTATAGAATACAAGGGCAGCAAACATTGAATATTAGTGAATTTCAGATTAATACCAAACCACAACGGCATATTTTGAGGGGGGGAAATTATGCATACATAGATACATATATTTATAAATATGTATATATATATAATATATATCTATATCTATCTATATATATATGTATATATATATATATCTATTATCTATCTATATCTATCTATCTATCTATATATATATATATATATATATATATATATACATACACACACACACACACACACACACACACACACACACACACACACACACACACACACACACACACACACACACACACACATACATATATATGTTTAATTGACTGTAATAACACACGCATATATCTATATGCATACACATTTATATATACATACATATACATTTCTCTATATACATAAAATGTGGAAAGGCCGAAGATTTAACGCTGGGATGTTCTTTGCGGACAACCAATATCGAAGAATAAGTAAATAAACTAGAAGACATAACGAGTTTTACTTAAAATTCAATTATATAAGTCAACATTTTCAACAATTCACAACGAGTTTTAGATGTGTTGGTATTACTGTATAGTTACGTGTTTCTAAATATTTTCCAGTTTACTGCCTCTTTTATCTAAGAATCTTTATTTTTAGGAACTTACTAAATTTTTTACAAGCTTCCCACAAATAAGTATGCAAAAATGTTTTGTTCTTTCTCTTAATTACATGTTTAACATTTAGTTACAGTGCACGTTTCGTCGCCTATTAATACGATGTATGATATTATTTGTAATCAGTAATCCGGAGTCAGTAATGAAAAACATCTAATGTACGGGCCAATATGTTATTGATTAATTTATTTTTATTTGAAAAAGTAACGTCGAAAATGTCAAGGAAATTTAAATTGCGATTTCATCTTTTTAAGGCGATTAATAACGAAAGCACTTGTCGCGGAGAGTTAGCAGGGGAGTTGGGAAGACGAGAGAGAGAGAGAGAGAGAGAGAGAGAGAGAGAGAGAGAGAGAGAGAGAGAGAGAGAGAGAGAGAGAGAGAGAGAGAGAGAGAGAGAAACATTGGTTTCCTAGCCAATCGTCAGTATCGATCTTAAGAATGTTTTGAAGTCATGGCGGCAATAAATTTTGTATAGATAATTAAAGCTATTAATGATTACTTTCTTTTTCTTGGTCTACATGCGATTAGAAAAAGAAGAAAAAATCCTCATGGCGACGGTGTGCAACGTATCCTGATCCAAATTTGATTTCTTGGTTAGAAAGAATACATTTCAGCGAGAAAGTTAGGCTCCTGTGCCATAATAGCAGTTGAAACGTCGACGCCCGAACTTGAAAGGGAATTAAAGCAAATGAGTCTTTAAGTAAATACGGCAAGTGAGTGCCAGGTAAGTAGGGGAAGCGAGTGTCAGCTAAGGCAAGTGAGTGCCAGGCAAGTAAGGATAGTGAGTACCAGGTAAGTAAGGCAAATGAATGCTAGGTAAGTAAAGCAAATGAGGGCCAAGTAAGGCAAATGAATGCTAGGTAAGTAAAGCAAATGAGGGCCAAGTAAGGCAAATGAATGCTAGGTAAGTAAGGCAAGTGAGTGTTAGGTAAGTAATGCGAGTGCCAGGTAAGTAAGACAAGTGAGTGCCATGTAAGTAAGGTAAATGAGAGCTAGATAAGTAGGGCAATTGGATACTAGATAAGGAAAGCCAGTAACCGCCAGACATATAATGTAGTTAGGGTGCCAGGTAAGGAAAAGGACGCCAGGAAAGTAAGGTAAGTCAGCACCAGATAAATAATATGCGTCCGGCAATGAGATTGAGCAACAAAAGTGTGGCTGGGAAGTAAACTTAATGCTAAGTAAGGTAAACCAGCACTGGGTAAATAAGGTCGATGAACAGCAGGCAAGGTAAAATCTATATAACGTAAGTAAGCAGGTAAATTGTATAATATGTGACCAGTAATCGTCAGAGTTCGTTAGGTAACATATATGCAAGATAAAGGAAATATGTAAACGCCAGGTCAAGAAATTAAGCATGCAAGTAAGAAAAGCCATTATCTATTAAATGAAATTTGTGAGTGCTAGGCAAACAATTGGAGTTCCAGGAACTCCGGTGAAATGTAAGTTAATGGCATGCTGGTGCCAGGTAAGTAATTAAAGTGATATGGTTTGAGTATGCAAACACTCGGTAATTAGAGTGCATGCTAGTAAGCGAGAACATGTAAAGTAAAATATAAGAGCGGCAAACAGGGAGAGTAAAAGTTTCTCCAAGAGTTATGTGAGCATAGAAAAAAATTATTACGTTAACGCACATGGATATGGGAATATTATCATTATCTTTTCTATTTTTTTCTTTTTTGAGTGCGGTATGGAAGTAGTTAAAGTGAGCGCTAAACAAATTAAGTGAACACCAGGTAAATAGAGCATTTGAGTATACCTAAGGATGTTGACGGCATATATGTAACGTATAATTAAAATAAATGAATGCTTGGTATTTAAGCGAATAGTAGAATGAATGCTATGTCATCCGACTTCTAGGTAAGATACATGTATCCGCCTAATCGCCCCCGCCCGCACACAATCTTTAGTTCAAATACCCAGTTTAAGGAGAGAACCCGCTCCGTTGTTGTGGATGAGATGATTATCTCATTTACAGGTCGTACTGTCTTGAAACAGTTTTGTCAAAGGAAGACAAAAACTGTTTCCATTTGCAGCTATAGGTCATAGGTTTTACCAGGGCTTCCCATATATCGTTGATCGCAGAACGTTGTGGGAATAATAGCGTATACCAGTTTGGAAGACGCACACCAACGTTCTTAATAAGAATATAATATGAACTGATATATTCAAAATGTATTTTAAATAGGGAAATGAAACTATTTACTACTATTATTTCGTTTCTTCATGGAAAAGAATGTAATTGCTAACAATATAAATGCAGTGATGTTAGGAGTGTTATAGGTCTGCGAAAGGTGGTTATCAATCCGATTTTGGGTACTTCTTTATGTAATCATAATCATAAAAAAAAAAAAAATCCTCATGGCGACGGTGTACAACATACCCCGATCAAATCCGATTTCTTGGTTAGGAAAGAATAAATTTCAACGAGAAAGGCTGAGGTGCCTAATCGTGCTGGAACTTGAGAAGCGATTAAATTAAATGAGTGCCAGTTAGTAATGGATGTGAGTGCCAGGTAAGTAAGGCAAATGAAAGCCAGGTAATTAAGGTAAATGAGTGCTAGGAAAGCAAGCCAAAAAAGTCCTAGGTAGGTAAGGCAGTTCATAGTAAGGTAAGTAAGGCACGTCAGTGCCAGATGAGTAAGGCAAGGAAGTGCCAGGTAAGTAAGGTAAGCAAGTGCCAGCAAAGTAAGGCAAGGGAGCGCCAGGTAAGTAAGGTAAGGGAGCGCCAGGTAAGTAAGGCAAGGGAGCGCCAGGTAAGTAAGGCAAGTACGTGCTAGGATAAGTAAGGGAAGTGAGTGCCAGGTAAGTAAGGTAAGTGAGTGCCAGGTGGATAAGGCATATGAGGTAGGTCAGTAAGGCATGTAGGTGCAAGGTGGGTAAGGCAGGTGAGTAAGGCATGTGAGTGACAGGTAAGTAAGGTAATTTAGTGCCGGTGAAGTAGGACAATTGAGTGCCAGGTAAGTAAGACAAATGAGTACCAGGTAAGTAAAGCAAGAGAGTGCTAGGTAAGTAAGGCAGGTGAGTGCCAGTTAAGCAAGGCAAATGAGTGCCAGGTAAGTAAGGCAAGTAAGTGCCAGGTAAATGAGGGAAATGAGTGCCAGGTAAGTAAGGCAAGTGAGTGCCAGGGAATTAAGGCAAGTGAGTGCCAGGGAATTAAGGCAAGTGAGTGCCAGGTAAGCAAGGCATGTGAGTGCCAGGTAAGGAAAGTGAGTGCCAGGGAAGTAAGGCAGATGAGTGCCAGGTAAGTAAGGCAAGTAAGTGCCAGGGAAGTAAGGTGAGTGCCAGGGAATTAAGGCAAGTGAGTGCCAGGGAAGTAAGGCAAGTGAGTGCCAGGTAAGGAAGGCAATTGAGTATGAGGTAAGTAAGGCAGGTGAGTGGTAGGTAAGGAAGGCAAGTGAGTGACAGGTAATTAATGTAATTTAGTGCCAGGGAAGTAGGAAAATTGAGTGCCAGGTAAGTAAGGCAAGAGAGTGTCAGGTAAGGCAAGTGAGTGCTAAGTAAGGCAGTTGAGACCCATTTAAGTAAGGCAAATGGGTGCCAGGTAAGTAAGGGAAGTAAGTGCCAGGTAAGTAAGGCAGGAGAGTGCCAAGTAAATAAGGCAATGAGTGCTAGGTAGGTAAGGGAAGTGGCAGATATGGAAGGCAAATGAATGCCAGATAAAGAAGGAAATTAAATTTAGTAAATAAAAGGTCCCAAGTAAGGAAAGGGGCGCTAGAAAAGTAAGGCAGGTAAGTCCTAGTTTAATAAGTAGCGGCCAATAATGATAGTGAGCAATTGATTGCTAGGTAAGTAGGGCAAATGAGTTCCAGATAAGTAAAGCAAGTGAATGTCAGTAATGTAAAGCAAGTGAGTGCCAGGTAAGGCAGGTGAATGCCAGATAAGGCAAGCGTGTGCCAGGTAATTAAGGCAAGTGAGTGCCAAGAAAGTAGGGTAAATGAGTGCCTGGTAAGTAAAGCAATTGAGTGCCAGGGAAGTAGGACAACTGAGTGCCAGGTAAGTAAGGCAAGTGAGTGCCAGGGAAGTAAGACAAATGAATACCAGGTAAGTAAGGCAAGTGAGTGCCAGTATAATTAGACAGGTGAGTGCCAGATAATTGAAGCAAGAGAGTCCCAAGTGAGTGAGGGAAGTGAATGCCAGGTAAGTAAGGAAAGTGAGTACCAGTTGGGTAAGGCAGGTGAGTCTTAGGTAAGTAAGGCAGGTGAGTGCCAGGTAAGTAGGGCAAGTGAGTGTCAGGTAAGTAAGG
>NW_020868916.1:781176-786176 GCF_003789085.1 Penaeus vannamei
TAACTAATAGTAATTTTAAATATGCAATATCAGTGTTTCATTACTACTTTAAACATACTGTACTACACTCATATTTAATGAACGCCAGACTGCCTGTTTATTAGTATTACTTTTTCAGTTGACGATAAATGCAGTTTGCTTGCTCCTGTGCTCCAAACCGTTGGATACTAATTTCAAAATAAGAAAATACGTGTATAGTTGAAATATTCCTCGTTTAGTATTAAAAAAAGATCGCAATTGCTCTGGCCAGATTGATATTTGATCGGCAGTGCTCATCAGAGAAATTGCGTGCATTGTCTGGTCGTCATACACACTCAATCGAAGTAATCTATCGCTTGCAAAATGCCTATCCGACCATGACTCGATCATCTGATTGAAAGTCAAATTTCCGCAAAACAATAACACTCGAGCGTTTCTGAATCTCTTCCTAATGGGATCAAGTGAAGAAAAGTTATAATTCGAAGCAGTCATTATATATATATGTGTGTGTGTGTGTGTGTGTGATAATACACATAATGCACACACACACACACACACACACACACACACACACACACACACACACACACACACACACACACACACACACACACACACACACACACAGACACACACACAAACGGGAGAGAAAGCTGAAGGTGGAGGAGAGGAAAATGCTTAGATGGATGAGTGGAATGACCAAATTGGATAAGATCAGAATGAAAGAATCGGAGGAACAGTAAAAGTTGAGAAAATTTCCAGAGATCGAGGGAAGGAGGATGCAGTGGTATATGTAAAGAGAAGGGAGGATGAGCATGTGGGGGGAAGAGTAATGGATATAGAGGTGCCGGTGATTCAGAGGGAGACCAAAACAAGTATGTATGGATAATGTGAGAGGAGATATGAAAGAGAAATATCTATCAGATGATGATGTATATAGGCGAGTTGGATGGAGAACTGTCAGAAACATCGACCCCACATAGAAGTTGGATTAAGATACAGAAAAAGAAGAAAAGTATATACGCACATACATATATATATGCATATACATATATATACATTTATATATACACTATCTACTATATTTATATATATGTACGTATATATGCATAATGATAAAAATATATTTGAAATAATCATTTACACGTAGAATTTGTAAAAGAACTAATGACTTTAGTAGAAGTAACAACAGTAGCAGAAACAGAAGCAGAACTAAAAGTTTAACGCAAGTAGTAGTAAAAGTAGCATCCAACAGAAACTGCATTAATTACAGTATACACACATTTAATTATAAGAAAACGTACCCATGTATTTAATCCAAGTCTGGGCCCGACATTCACCTTGGCCTGCGGGTGTTCTGGGCTCTGGCAAAGGAACAGCCATCGTTGTAGTATTTACAACAAAGTATTTACGGAGTATCAGAGTACGTGGCTCAGTCTTGCCGGAAATCCACCTAAGGTTGTTCTTGGTCTTCAAAATTATACATTACAAACCGTGCTGAGAATGGCATTGGCATATGTGTAAACAGAGACACACTCATATATATGTATGTATGTACGTATATTTATATATACATTTGTATACGTATATACAAATACACAACGTATTATACATGTATTACTTACATATCTAAACCAAAACACGTAAGATTCAACCTTATTACTAAATGCCGGATATGAATCATACAAACACGCAAAAGAAAATCCCACATATCTAAAATAATCCCATTTTATTTATATTTTCATCAAATAAATCGACGGGAGCTTTATGTATTTTATAAACAACAGGATATTTCAAAATGGTAAAATACATCACAGTAATCCCATTGCTTAGTCTACCATCATCCTGTCTCTTAATCCTCGTTCTTTGCGTAACATTTGGAAGAGAGAGGAGGAGAGGAGAGGGAGGGGAGAGAGAGAAAGGAGAGAGAAGAGAGGGAGAGGGAAAGGGAAGAGAAGAGGGAGAGAGAAGGGGGAGGGAGAGAAAGGGAGGGAGGAAGGGAGAGAGATCTGACTGTATGTGAATGTGAAGCCTGTTTTACATTGTACTGCTTTGTTTCTTTTTCATTGTTGTAATAGTAACGTTGTTTTCCCTTGTCCATATTTCCGAGATTGTATTGTTTCTCTTATGAATTATCTATTTCTTCCACATATGCTCTAATTGTCACCAATTATGAATAACCAGTTTAAAATACATATTCAATAGTTTTTAGAACCATTGGTCATTGCATTCATTCCCTTATTTACTATTAAGTGCCTGCTTTGAATGGGTTCCGTTACCTTGTCTTCATTTGTTGAGTATTTTCCATCATCAGCTCAACGGCGTGATGATGTTAACACGTGAATATGAAAGAAAAGAGAAAAATAAAAAAAGAAAGGGAGGAAGAGTGAGAAAGGGGTAAAAAGGGGTAGAGAGAGAGAGAGAGAGAGAGAGAGAGGAGAGAGAGAGAGAGAGAGAGAGAGAGAGAGAGAGAGAGAGAGAGAGAGAGAGAGAGAGAGAGAGAGAGAGAGAGAGAGAGAGAGAGAGAGAGAGAGAGAGGGGGAGAGAGGGAGAGAAAGAGTTTAAATAAAAGGGGAAGAACCAGAGGAACAAAATGTGTATGCATGTATTAATCGAAATCTACAGCAACTGACTATGATAATAAATGGTTAGTTTAAGTTAGTAATGTTGATAAGGAAACCAGATTAAGAAAAAAAATCTTAATTCTTCGCTTTTTCTCTCTCTCTTTCTCTTTCTTGTCTCCTCCCTCTCTCTCTTACTTTTTCCCATTTTAAAATAATAATAATAATAATAATTATTATTATTATTATCATTATGTTATTAATATTGATGAATAAGATAAATATAAAGTTAGATTATGGTAATGATTAACAACGCTTATATGATGATGATAATGAGAACAGTGATAACAGATACATTTTACAAAACAAAACAAAACCAAAAAAATCGATATTTAAATAATTAACAAAACAATGAATTCAAATAGAGCCCCAGGAATTCAACTGAAATGGTGGTCTCTTAATACCTATTGTTAATATTTGCTCATTTCATTTTTTTGTTCGTTTCTTATCTTTTTTATTATTTTCTTCGTAACTTTATTAACATCATCATCCTGACCTTGCTGCTCTTCGTAATTATCATATTCATCTTAATCTTATTCACTTCCCTGTTATATTTTCTTTCCTCTATTGTATTTTCCCGTTCTCTTCGAACTCTTGGCTAATTTCTTATTCCTCGAATCCTTTTCTTTGGCCAAAAAATACTAGCGTGGAGGCGTCTGCAAAAACGGCACGATAGATAATGTTTTTGTCAATCTAAATCCGCCTTGTGGACTGAGATTCATATTACAAAAAAGTCCAGTTATTTTGGGAAAAGATCGTCTATTTAACACGATCAATCATTAGTATAAAAAGAGCAAAATTCGGCGATTGCTTATTGGGATTGATCGGGAATATTCACAGGCCATTAAGATGTAATACTAATAAAAGAAGAAATATACAAATCGAAAAAACAATGCAAACTGTAACATCCTATCGGGGAATCGTTTTAAGTTCATGTTAATGTTATTATTACTAACATTATTACTTTTACTACTACTATTACTGTTACTACTACTATGACTGTTACTACTACTATTACTATTACTACTACAATTACTATTACTACTACTATTATTATTACTACTACTATTACTATTACTATTATTTTCATTATCATCATCATTATCGTGTCGTAATCGTCATTATTATTATTACATTTGTATTATTGTATTGTTATTGTTGATAATAATAATATTATTATTGTTATTGTATTGTTGATATAATATTATTATTATTATTATTGTTGTTATTATTATTATTATTATTATTACCATCACTATCTTTATTTCTCCTTTTTGTTATTATAACTATATCTTGTACATCCAAACTGGGAATTAACGTTTCCAGTATGAGCATCAGAGAAAATTAATTCTTCAAGGTTGTTATAAAGCACTAGAATATGATGATATGCTGCATGTTGAACGGCGAACAGAAATAGCCACTGCATATAAGCAAATACAAGGAAAGGTAAATTAACAATTAACAATGAAAAAAGTACCTGGAACGATGATGGTGATATTGGCTGTTAGTATGTACCCTTGTTAAATATTGTGATGACTGAAGTGAGTACTATTTAGAACATGACAAGAACAATAGTGATTGTATGAATAATAATGAGTATAATAATGGTGGTAGCTATGCCGATAGTAATGATAATGATGAACAACATAATAATAATAATAATAATAATGATAATAATAATCACAGTAATACAAACAATACATTTCGAGACTACGCAAATCATATTTACCCTAATTAATTATTAATTAAATTATATAAGCATAATTATATAATTATATAATTGTACTTACTGTACTCTATGACAAAAGCCTACCATGATTTCTGAAAAATATCAACATGTGTATGTTAAACTATTAAATTATTTTTCTGTCCCTATTATTATATAGAATGTCCACAGGTTATTACCAGGTGGACATAACACGTTACCTTAGTAAAATACAATATATTCATGTGAGGTTTTGAATTTCCATTAATTTTCGATATAATGGAAATTAAATCGAATGGCCTTCTCTGATACCCCACTCTCTTCTGTGACGTTCTTAAAACACAATTTGTGTTATGCTGGAGTTTTTCTGCCATCCTCTACTGTGCACTTTTTTGTCCCTAAATAATTTGTCTTTCCCTGTGATGTCTAGAAGTGTGTGTGTGGTGGTGGTGGTGGTGGTGGTGGTGGTGGGGTGGGGTGTCTGCAGACCATCAGTGTGTAGGTGTGTGTGTTATATATGCTGTGTAGGTGTTACGTGTGTGTGTGTGTGTGTGTGTGTGTGTGTGTGTGTGTGTGTGTGTGTGTGTGTGTGTGTGTGTGTGTGTGTGTGTGTGTGTGTGTGTTTGTGTAGCCTCGCAAAGCGTATGTAAAGATATATTAAAAGATGTACTTAAAAACGTTCAGCTAATAAGCAG
>NW_020868916.1:831176-838676 GCF_003789085.1 Penaeus vannamei
ATTCTTGTACGACAGGGCTAACTTACTTTATGATTTTCTGTTTTCGTTTGTCCGGATCTATCTGTAGGACTGTTCAGTATGAAAAGGACTGTTCTACATTTTAAAAAAAAATATTTTTATAAAAGTAAGAATATGCTATTATCTACTTTGAAGAACAAAGTTATGGCACACATTAAGAAGTTACCATGAATTAAGAAAAAAAAAATGATATTCAAAAAATAGCATAATGAACACTTAGATGAATGAATAGTTAAATGACAAAATAAACAAACGAATAATAAGTGAAACAAATTTGATATATATGCAAAACAATATTTTACATCAACCTCCTTCCTACCTGCAATTCCTGAAAATGAATATTACAATAAAAAATGTCCATGCAGCGTATCCAGTTATACATAAAAAAAAACTTCCTCACACATCAATATTTCTTCAACCCTCTCCATTTACTTCCTGCTAGGACCACCCCTTTTCCTGCCAGTCATTTCCCTTTGCTTAGAAATATTATCTTCCATTACCCAGAGAATTAAATCACAAAGGGCGTTACAACCCTCCTTACTCCTCAATGCACAGAGACATTTCTTTGCCTAGATGTTCGCTTCTACTACAGTTATACGGCAGGTTTGTTCAAAATTGAGCGAGGCCTAACTCCATGAACGTTCGTTATACGGAAATGCATATACACAGAAATGAATGCATATCTGTGAGTCTAAATATGTGTATCTACCATATAGATAGAAATATATATATATATATATATATATATATATATATATATATATATATATATATGCATTCATTTCTGTGTATATCCTTGTCTGTATGTACGAATAATCATTGGGTCAGGCCTCGCACAATTTTAACACACTAACTGATAGTTTAGATCAGTTTCCACTATTAAAATTGTTAGTAAATCCATAAAACTGATCGAATAAGCGAAGCAAACTAACTATTAAAGCATTACCTTATTCTCGTTTACAGAATATTGATTGAAGATTTGCTTCCAGTTGAACCACTACGCCAGATCATGTCACATTTTTCTAAACTTGTATTACTTTTTAAAAAATGCATCGTTTCTACTGAGCCTACTTGTGATTTCCGTTCATCATTTACAATAATTATTCTCTAATGAGATGTTATATCCATGAAGTAAAGTAATCTTACTGCTATACCCTTTTGCAATGTATGCATGTGTGTTATTGTAACTAAGCCTACCCCAAATGAAAATAATGAAAAACTATACAAACATTTCCATATTAAATTCGGAATTTTTAAGAAACTCAAAATCAACTCCAACAGCAAGCAAAGCTCTTTCGTGGCCTCATACCCTCCAGAATACTAGCCCCGTCTTATGGTCTGATTTTTAGACAATACATCTTGTTAGCCACACCCTCCAACGCATCCAAGTGACTCTCCACTTCTCTTTGTTCCCCGTAGTCTTAGCACATCAATGCCCTTAACTATCTCAAGAGTCAATCAATAAACCATAGCTTCCTTGTTCTCTTCCGTATACGCTGTTCTCTATGCATATGTCTTTTGGTTATGGTATTCATTAGGAAATATATACATTGTCTAAGTTTTGATATTGTACTGGAATGTGAGCTAGGTATACCGCATTATGTATTATTTTTATTATTCTCAGTTGATATTGTGTACCTTCTTGTGAAAACGAAAATAATATACTCATTAGTACTTCTCAGTATGAGAGGAATTATAAAACATTAGGGTTAGAAGCTTAGGTTGCATATCACCTATCCGTGGGAATGTAATATAGGGTGAAGCTTTCATTATGTCTAAACCGTCAGTCTTTATTATTTATTTTTTTCCAAGAGACTAGAGAAGAAATTATTTTCTGCTACGCCCACCGTCCGTTCCCCTTGCTTTTGCCTAGAAATAGTAGCATTAGCAACATCCGAATTTTTCTGGCACATGTTTTTCCTTATCTCTGACATTTTCCTTCCATAAATTTATTGTTGATTTTGACATTTCCCAACACACGTGCCTAGTTATTTATTAATAAGCTTTTATCCTATATGAACCCCGGTCGTATGTTGATGATAGAGCACTTGACTGGTTTTATCCTGATATTAGTTGTCGATTAATTCCATTATTGACTTCTATACCTGTCACAATTTTCAGTGACCTATTATAAGTCCTCACCTTTTTAAACTACACAGAACTAGTTGATAATTCCATTATTGTTGTTTTTCCCTATATAGGGTACTTTTTTTTCGCTTTAAGTAGCATGTCAGTTAAGTTCGTAAAAGCTGATACACATTTTCTTTTATGAATAAATAAAGATGTTTTCCCTCACATAATGTCATACAAAAATAGGTTCTTTTAAAAATCTGGTAAGAAGTAAAAGAAAGAAAGAAACTACGTTAATCAATAATCATATATCATTATTTCATCGGCTGTTTTTTTTTAAGAACATTAATTTTGCTTTCCGCTCAGACGGAGAGGGTTTTCCCCATCGATTTCTTTCCCACTCGCATTTCTCCTTACATTATCACCAAGTTCCCATTTTCCATACAAGTTAACAGCGACAGATCATTATCAACAAGTTTTAGGTTTGTTCTATGATGGTTCTTGTTAACGATCACTGATACAAAAGTCAGAGTCAAAGTTCCAATCACTTCTAGGACAAACTTTCTTCTAGTTTATCATTACAGAATATTTTTCCTCCATTTTGGTTCTATATGTCTCCTTGCCTATTTGTCTGTTTATATCTACCTATCCATTTGTCTATATTTATATTTATTTATATCTATATCGATTTATTACTTTATCTTTTGATCTGCTTGCTTACCTATCTATCCACCCATTAATCTATCTATGTAGATGAATATTTATCTATCAAAATAAATGGATACTTATCTGTTTAAGTTAATATATGAATATTTATCTACCTCTTTACGCATAGGTACATAGACTGACGATATGCAGTGTAAAACATAGGTGTAGGTTATTCCACATTCCATGAAATACTCAGGGCGTAAAACCGGTTCTATAAAATAGACTAGTCAAACCTGCATAGTTCATTGATGCTACGTGCTATCCAATCATTTTCCTTTTGTGTTTTCAATATTTTGCGGCATAACCGGTGAAATTCAGTTTATGCATAATATATATTGTGAACGTTTGGATTGCTCTGTAATTTCATGAAAAAATTGTTTCGCTTCGTTTTGCTTTCAAATATTCAAGATAGTCGTTTAACAAACATACACAACGCACATCGACAGAGAGATGGACAATTGAAAATGTAATTAGGTTAACTTTTATAACAGTCTTAGAATCCATTTTCACAAAGAAGACAGCAATCTCTCCCAACCTTTATTCTCTCCCATTCCAATGATCTTTTTTTTTCTTTTTTTTCTTCCACTTCCTTACCTTCTAGACAATGAATGTTGCTTCACTCACCCTTCTGTGCATCTCAGGAGCCTCTTCTTGCTGTCTTCCTGTTTAATTTCCTTCGCGAACCAGGAGTTCCCCTTCTGCAGAAAGTCAATTACGATCTTCTCGATTCACGCTCTCTCTAGTACTTAAATGATGCATCACTTTACGTAGTGTTCATTTGTAGCAATGTAGTTTTAGCATCCCTTTGTTATATATTTATTTATACGTATATTTTGTAGCCCTTTGCGTACTACATATGTATCTATATTCTATTTTGCACTGTTTTACGTATTACTGTGTATCTGTATCCATATCTTCTTTACATACTTGAATGCTGCATCACACGACGAGGATTTAATTTGTATTCAAACGACGAGGATTTAATTTGTATCCATATATTTTTTATCATCCCTGTGTTTTACAACTATCCATATGTTTATTTTGTAGTAGTTTGCTCATTAGATATCTGCATCTAAATCCCGTACTAATACATATCTATATCCATAGCTTCTTTGCATGTATGGAAGAAAATGGGACAATGAAAATGCTATATAAAACTTGGCAAAGGATCTAACATGTCCAACAAGGATATGTATCCATTTCATCTCCCAACCTCTATTGCCTTTGTATGTAATATTGAAATGCAAATTTATTCGGAAGTACATCCTATGCATATATATTAAACAGGATACTACGAATTGGACTTAAGAATATGAATATTGACTGGAAATTATTGTATCAACATGATTCATACTATGAATCTTTACATCACTAAACGCTAACTTCGCCAGTTCTGTTCAATATATTACCTTTTACATTTCAAACTTTAAAGAACTTTAGTCACTGCGATTAAGAGAGTCCATCTGTCTCTCCCACCCCTTCACTCATATCTGACATTTTTCACTTCAGTTGCTGTTTAATTGTTCGGTTTCCACTCTGCTATATTCTTGCATAATTTCTTGTACATCTTCACTACTATTACCTTTCCAAATACACAGTATTCAGTATTGCTAGTTATGATAGCTTTGGTTGTAATAGATACATATCTATGAAAAGTATTTTTTTTTTATTGTACGCCAATTAAGACCATTAAGTTCTCACTATTGATGAACTCACATTTGCGTTTTTCTTGAGAGAGAGAGAGAGAGAGAGAGAGAGAGAGAGAGAGAGAGAGAGAGAGAGAGAGAGAGAGAGAGAGAGAGAGAGAGAGAGAGAGAGAGACAGACAAATAATAAGACTTCATCTTCATAAAAGCCATCAGGATTATTACTATGACCAGCAATCAGGTTCCGCAATAATGTTTGGGGAAAGCTCGGCTCAGGTCACACGTCATGTACATCGAATATCACGAATATCAAGAACGACATGAAGCTCTATTTTAACCACGTATTTTTCTAGTCTCTTCAGACACTGTTCAACCACACGTCAAATCAACTGCACATGGAGATCAGCTCTCCAATATTCTTTTTACAAATTCTCCGAACCGTTGCAGTGTTCTTCCAGCCTGGTATACCATTTTCTTGAGTAAATAGTCTTAAAAATCGGTGAGATTCTACACATTGTAAAAACGTGAAGATATCGAAAGTGTACAGCCATTTTTTTTTTCGCTTATATGTACCTAAGGCCAGAATATATTACCTGCTAAATTGCTGTATCCTGCTTCGTACGCACAAAACCTTGACACAACACACAGTTTTATACATGACATGAACTGGATATATATAATATATATATATATATATATATATATATATATATATATATATATATATATATATATATATATAATGTATATGTATATATGTATATTATATAGAATAAATACAGATATATATCAGAGACAAATGAACACACACACACACACACACAAGGAAAATGAATTATTGTAAACTAAATAGTGTACAATAAGCACCGCAAATTAACACTGAAATGAGTTTACCCAAGTAGCATGCATGATAAACTGAGATCAAAAGCGTGTAACATTTAGCAGAAGCAGACTGAACATTGTCCTCATTTGGTCATGCAGAACGGACCGGAAGCAATGGAGGGGGAACACGAGCAGGGAAGGGAGAATTTTAGCTTGAAGAACAAAAAAACTAAACGTCCAAGAAACGATATAAAGACTACAAAAAACATTTAGTGTCTATTGGCGTTTCCTAGTCTATAGGCAAACAAATCCTTTGTCCTTTTGTAGGGAAAAATAAATATTCGTACTAAAGATGTATATAATGCGGCAGGAATGATTTACTCTCTAATATTGGTTGAATATGGAGAACGATGGAGAGTAAATGCGTGTAGACTAAAAGATAAAGCTTGAGGTATAAGCTCTATGTGTTCATGTTCATCGTTATGTTATTTTTTTCTATTCTGTTTGAAATAAGAGACGTATAAGATACTTAGTCGTTTCCTAAAATTTCACGAAAATAATCCCTTTCGAGACCTTCTACCTGCCCTGGTCCTCAGCACCATATTTCAATCATTTTCTCAATATCGTCCAAAGGTATTCGCAAACCAAATTTCCGAACTTTCCCCTTTAGCACATGTTTTACTAGTCTAAATCTCCATAACATTAACATCGATAATTACATACGAATGCATAAAAATGGTTACATCTATAATTATGTTCAAAGTAACAACTCAAATCAACAATATATCCAATAAATGTATTTGGACTGAGGACACCATTGGACTCTAATGCCTTCACATAATTCCAATCACCTTAGCCACACGTCAGCAGACTGAGCCCCAAACCGGTTTCATGATAACCATACATCAAAGCATTCTCTACGGAATAGTATTTCCAATAAATCAACGCAAAGCCAACACTGTCACAAATGCCATATCTGCCATACGGGAATTTCGATAACGTTGCATATCTGTTCGTATAAAAAAGATATAGGAGAACTTTTTTTTCTGAACAAGTAGCTGGAATGTCTAAAAATTATTGTGTCGATACTTTACATACTGTCTGTAATGAAATTTAAATGTTGGTTTTACAGGTTTCACTTCAGTTGATTCGCAGTTAGTGATCCGTGTAAAATAGTTCACACACACACACATTTACATCAGTTGACACCACACACACATTACATGCACCATCTCTATCTATCTACACACACACACACACACACACACACACACACACACACACACACACACACACACATAAATTGAACATAATACATGTACATATGTACATATATATATATATATATATATATATATATATATATATATTACAGAGAGAGAGAGAGAGAGAGAGAGAGAGAGAGAGAGAGAGAGATATACACGTATATACATGTAAATATATTTATATATATATATGTATATATGTATATATATATGTATATAATATAATATATATATATATATATATATATATATGTATATATATGTATATATAATATATATATAATATATATATATATATATATATATATATATATATATATATATATATAGTATAAATATATATAATAATATATATATATATATATATATATATATATATATATATATATATATATATATATAAATATAATATATATATATGTATATATATATATATATATATATATATATATATATATATATATATATATATATACATATATATATATCTATCTATCTATCTATCTATATTATACATATATATATATATATATATATATATATATATATATATATATATATATATATATATATATATATATATATGTAGGAATATTCTCTCTCTCACACACACATATACACACAAACGTTAAAGAGAAACCCAGTCGTGATTGGCAGAAATGGTAGAAAGGGCCAAAAAGCAATAGAATGTAAGAGCCAGAGATTGGCAGAGTCGCGTAGGCCGAGCAGAAAAGAGCCGGCAGCGTAGGGGAGAGGAAGAAGAGAAAACAGAAGGCTCGGTCATCCTCAAAGGAAGGAGGAGGGGAGGAGGGAAGCCATAGGAAGAGAAATGCAGTATATTGACTAACATGAAAGAAGAGAGCGTAATGCCTATAAAGTGAGCAATTGTTTGGATGATAGTCATACGCGTATTGGAACTGTCCATTGAAGTTGACTTATTCCCATACAGGAAATTGAACGCTAGTTGTTTTG
>NW_020868916.1:851176-853676 GCF_003789085.1 Penaeus vannamei
CCATTATTCACTTTATACCTGATCTTTTATAAGCGAGGTGGTCGAACGAATGCTTTTACGCTTTGATGCTTTGATATATTGTTACTACCATTTGCTGTACGTATTTCTTATACCACTTAGAATATCGTGCACCTTCTTATTTCTAACTTAGAGCCACAGGAAGCGGTATCCTACATCTCCACTCTCCCTAATATAAGGTTCTAATAATTATTACGGGAGGGAATGATAATGAAATTACAAGAAATGCATATGTATTTTTTAAAAAGTGTGAGTTTTATGTTCAGAACCTTTTTTTTTTTTAACCTTTTTCGCTCATAGTATTAATAGTCATAGATTATTCTTGCCCCCCCCCCCAAACAAAAAAACAAAAAAATACAGACACGCTCATACCCTTCAATTACTCCGTCCATGCCTCTTCTCACGACTAGTATCTATTTTTCCATTGTTTTTTCCACGTTGTACCACAATTGCCCACATCCTACTACAAACACCTATATTACTCCGTTCCCGTTGCTATGCACTGCCGACCTTTCTCTCTCCAGACGTATAATTACACGTCAAGGCCTCCTCACCAACCTATAGGTTTCAGTCCAACACAAGAGAATCCAGATCAGTGATACACGTCTCTTTATTCGCCTAATGAATCGTCCCTAGTGTTAGTTGCATGCGCTATATTTCAAGAGTATTTTTCTTTCTTATTACACGTCATTTCAATTTAGTCTGAACCTTTATGCCCTAATAACCACATTTTAAATCTATCACTGTATTAATGTAACTGCAGTGTAAATCATTTTAATTCAATGTATCCATTATTCGTGCCTCATTTCTGGTATAGCTGTATAATAGCAGCATTCAGCCACTTCTTGTTTGATAGTTAAGAGAACGAAGAATATTTTAGAACAAGTTAATGTGTAAAAGGGCTATGGAAGGGAACGAGGGATATGCGACCGTTGGAGTGTGTGATCTGTATAATATATGAATCAGAGAAACAAAAAGAATGGTACAACGTAACCCGCGCAGGGATAACGAGCGCGGGAATTTCACCACGTGCGAATGATTTCCAATAAAAACATTTCAGAACATCATCATTATTCACTCTCTAGGTAAGCTTCAGCAAATCTTTAATAACTGACTTTCGTGTACCATCAACATTATTTTTATTCATTACCCTCTAAGCGCAGAGGAGAAAAAAAAAAAAAAAAAAAAAAAAAATCTATGGTCCCTACAGAGTAGAAACTCTGCGGGGTTCGCTTGCCATGTTTCAATTACGTGACGCCAAGATGTATTATGAAAGTTACAGTAGTTAGACGAAGGTATGAGATGATGCTATCTCTGTAGAGGGGTTGTCAGTATAAAGTCGAGGACATCACTTTTCCTAGGGAGGCACTAGAGCTCTTTGAGGAGCAGAGAGTCATCAACCTGGACATTCTATATACATGAAAACAGCACATCTATGTTGACGTTTTTTCGCTCGTCAAAGAGTTCTGGTGCTCGCTAGGAAGGGTGGTGTCTCCGCCTTTGGACTGGCAGCCTCGTAATAGATGTGGCAGCATCCATTTCTTTCGTCCATCCAACTTTTATACGGAAAGACGTAAGCAAGTAAAACAAGACGTGGAAAGTCGAGGAAAGTCGAGGGGTCAATGAGTGCGTGTAATATATACATACATATACATATACATATACATATAATATGTATGTATGCATGTATATATATATATATATATATATATATAATATATATATATATATATATATATATTATAATAGTAATTATAATAATAATAATAATATTAATGGTAATAAAAATATTGATGATAATGATAGTTATAATAATAATGATGATAATAATAATGATAATGATAATAATAATGATAATACTAATAATGATATCAATGTTAAGGATGATAATGATAATGATAATGATAAAAATAATAGTAATAATAAAAATGATAATGATCATGATAATAATGATAATAAAAATAGTAATAATAATAAAAATAATGAAAATTATAACAATCATAATAATAATTACGATGATAATAATGATAATGATAACAGTGATAATGATAATGATAATAATAATGGTAATAATGATGATAATCATATTAATAACATTTGTAGTAGTAATAATAATAATAATAATAATAATAATAATGATAATAATGATGATACTAATGGTAGTAATGATTATAATGATAGTAATAGTAATAATAACAATGATGATAATAATAATAATAATAATAGGAATAACTATATTGATAGGAATAATAACAATAATAATAATGATAATAATAATAATAATAATAATAATATAATAAATAATAATATAATAATAATAATAAATAATAAAAATAATAATTTATTATATATAATAACAATGATAATAATAATAGTAATAATAATAAAAGTAATAATATTAATAAAGAAAAAGAAAAAATGAATAACTTCTTATTCTAATTTTTAAAGCGAAATATCATATTTTATATCAGGAAACATGGTT
>NW_020868916.1:888676-891176 GCF_003789085.1 Penaeus vannamei
ATCAGACTAAGTATACACATTCTGGACGCGTGTGTCTCATTTGAATCTATTTATACACACGCTAGGCTACAAAAATTCACTGGACTTAAGACATCAAGTTAGAAAGTAAGTTGGATAAGTTTATTTTAACTTTTCTTCTCCGGAAATGTCTTGTAGATATTCTACTCAATCCTTATATGTTTATGTTTATATTTTTACGTTTCTGATTATATTTATCTACTACATATTCTTTGTGTCTGTCAATTATGTTTCTGCTTATTTATTTATCTATTATGTATTCGTTACTCTGTCAGTGTTTGCATGTAGTGTAAAAAGATGGCATTCTTCAATTATATTTAATTCCATTCAGAAATCGTGTACTTTCCTTTCATGATTTATATTCACAGCTGAGAAAACCCGAGCATTTCGACATAGGCAAAAATATCGTAGCTTCTAGTCCCTCGGCTTCCATTTTGCAGAGGGTGCCACGGAGAGTGCCAATAATCCATGCAGAGTAACTCCTCTTCAATAACTGGGTGAGGGGATGTGCAAATAGGAGAAGTCGGGATTATCACACTAATATTATCCAGGTCGGGACAGCTGCCAGGTTTTTCTTTATGCCAAATCCAGAAGATTTTGTTTAGCAATGTAATGTGCAGTGACTTTGTAGTAAATTATTTTGATGATGTGGACGGAGAAGATTCATTAGCATTGGGATGACTGAGTGAATGTGTGCGTGTGTGTGTTTGATTACGCCCGCGCGCGCGTGTATGTGTGTATGTGTGTGTGTGTGTGCGGGAGAGAGAAAGAGAGGGAGGGAGGGGACGGAGAGAAAAAGAGAGGGAGGACAGAGAGAAAGAGAGAGAGAGAGAGAGAGAGAGAGAGAGAGAGAGAGAGAGAGAGAGAGAGAGAGAGAGAGAGAGAGAGAGAGAGAGAGAGAGAGAGAAATACATATACAGCACACACAAACATGCAAGCACACACACACACAGACACATTTATGTATCTATTATAACAGCAATAATGATCTGTATTTATATATAAATAAGTATACCGAACTGTCTATCTGCCTGCCTAATACCTACCTATCCACCTATCTAGCTAGCTATAAATATATGTGCACATATATACACGTATGTATATCATTATAATTGTGTCTGTCATTGGGCACTGATAAGTATCCATACGTTTACAAGATTACCAGAATATTGGCGTTAGACCTCGGTAACACATGTATCGTTAACTTAACTTAAAAGCAGACTTCGCCGCTATGTAAGTAGAGTTAAAACCCATTAGGCAAAAGTACAGTTTCTGCGTAATTCATAGTAAAAATCCTCTTTTGTATTCTTGTGAAAGTTTTCATTTATTTTCTCTGTTTACGTTGCATGACCAACAAGGCAACATAGTTGACTCGGTTTGTCGTGTCCTTTGTCGAGTCAAATATTGGTACAATGTCTATGAAATTCGTACATAGTTCGGACGGATTCCTGTGGTATGCATTGTCCAGTGTGTGAGGTTCCTGCTTCAGGCAAGTTGGCCGATAGTGAAAGCCCAATAATGTCTGAGATTTTTTTTTCTTCTATATTGCATTAAACAGTGAATTGTGTAGGCTCATACATATCGTCAATATTACGAGAGAGCAACAGAGTGCCCTTTGCACATCTCAAATGATTAAGCATACTAATTCGGAATCGGAGTATCACTAACCGTTTCTAATACTGAAAACTCATCTGCAGCTCATTAAACATTAGCCTTCTCCTGTTGTCTCCAGTGAACGATTTTCAGTTAGTTTTGACGACATACCATTCATGAAAATTCCCTAGTAAGAAAAATAGTATACCATATACATTATTGTAATGTAATCAAATTCCTAGTGTATTGTATTGATGTGAAAGTTTTCATTTATTTTCTCTGTTTACGTGGCATGACAAACAAGGCAACAATAGTTGACTCGGTTTGTCGTGTCCTTTGTCGAGTTCGTCAAATATTGGTTACAATGTCTATAAACTTCGTAACATAGTATCGACGATTCCTGTGGTATGCATGTTGATCCAGTGGTGTGAGGTTCCTGCTTCAGGCAAGTTGGCCGATAGTGAAAGCCCAAAATAATGTCTGGCAGGATTTTTTTTTCTTCTATATTGCATTAAACAGTGAATTGTGTAGGCTCATACATATCGTCAATATTACGAGAGAGAGCAGGAGGTGCCCTTTCGCACATCTCAAATGATTAAGCATACTTAATTTCGAATCTTAGGAAGTGATCACTAAACCTTTCAATACTGGAAACTCATCCACAGCTTATTAAACTTTAGCCTTCTCCTGTTGTCTCCTCCCGATTTTCAGTTTGTTTGACGATTTACCATTCAGTGAAAACGAGAATAAATATGTTAAACCATAACATTAGTAATGTAACAAACGCTATACATATGCACCTGTTATATTCCTACTCGGTCCACTAAACAAGGGCAGGGCAAATAAGTCTATTGACAAAAATGATGACAACAAAGTTGTAATAATAATT
>NW_020868916.1:896176-898676 GCF_003789085.1 Penaeus vannamei
TTGGATTAAGAACAATGACGTGTGAACAGATATTGAACTGACTGACCAGCGGAACTAATCTTTAGTTTTAATCTATTGCACTTAGGGACTTACATTTTGACACAATATTTGATAGATAAAATCAAAGGTACGCAGATTTTGAAAAAAAAAAATATATATATATATATATCATTTTCATTCCTTCATTCCATTTTTTTTTTAATATATACTTATTCATCTACCTATTCACTGATCATATTCTCCCTAATCCAATCCAGTCGAAATAATAAAAAAAAAAAAAAAAAAAAATAATAATAATAATAAAAAAAAAAAATCGGTATTTATCCTCACGCAAAACACACCACCACAAGAACACGCCCACTTTCCCTTTCAGATTCACCCGACTCGCCTGGCCCTGTATCCCCAGCCCGTGTTTGCTCTTAGGCCAGGGCTCGATCCTGTCCCTCGTACGTGAAGAAAATGATACAGTTACTCTCAAGCGATATCCTTTAGGGAGAGAATACTGAAAGCGTTGGTGATGTATATTTGGTGTAGGTAGATATTCACGGTGTTTTTAGTATTTTTTTATTGCTTATTTATTTATCTATCCATTTTTATATAGTATGCACGCAGACACACATTAACAAATACATATAAACAAACACTAAAATATAAGTAAGAATTGTAATAGTAATGATAATACTAATAATAATGATGGTAACAATGTGTTTAATCTATTCATTTTTATGTAGTATACACGTATTCACACATTAACAAATACATATAAACAAACACTAAAATATAAGTAAGAATTATAATAGTAATGATAATACTATAATGAATAAATAAAAATCATAAAGAAAACAAAAAACTTACAACATGATGACAATAATAACAAAAATGATGACAAAGCTGCTGCTGCTGCTGCTGCTGACAACAACAAAAACAACATTGGCAGCAACTATAACCCGAATCAGCCCGTAATCAACTGCCCTCTGAAGCCTCATTCATTCGAAAAGCTGCATTTCAGGGACGAGCAAAAGAGCGAGCGAGCGAGTGCTTCAGAACGCGATATGGAGTGTGTGATTACACGGCCATCACAGGTTAAATGAGTGTCACGTGTCCTTTTCCTGCAGCATATTCCGGTGGACTTATGTAAGATTGTTTTGGTTGTTGTCATTGTTACTGTTATTGTTGGATTTATTGCCATTTTCGTTATCATTGATTATCATCAATATTATTATTATTATTATTATTATTTTTCATTATCATAATATTATTATATTTCATCATCATCATCATCATTATTATTATTTTTTATTACTATTATTTATCATTATTATCATCATCATATTATTATTTGTTTATTTATTATTATTATTAATTATTATTATTCATTATTACTGTCATCAGTATCATATGAAAAAAATAATTGAAATATCTATCTTTATCTTAATTATAATCACCTTTGTTATTAAGGTCATCAGTATCATATGAACAAAAATAATTGAAATATCTATCTTGAGTACCTTAATTATATCTGTTGGTCAGCTCTGAACTTTGTATTAAAATAAAACCAGTTAGGTTCACTCCATTTAGCAATTGCTCGTTGGGGAGAATTCTCTTGCTTGAAAACGTATGTCCATTATCTCATATTACCAGATCTTTACTATTTTTATGATTATCATGAACATTATTATTACTATTATCATCTTCATCATCATCATCATCATCATTATTGTTTCATCATCATCATCACCATCATCATCATCATCATTATTATTGTTTCATCACTACTCGGAAGACAAGTTTTGTACTACGTATGATATATGAATAAAAAAAATGATAGAAAAGTAAAGCAAAGATATCTTTGAACGGAAAATAAGAGATGCTAAACCACACTAATTGTCGACCCAGAAAAGACCCTCGATAATTAAATGAAACCGGGAATTATGTAATTTATTACTTAAAGGCAATATATTCAAATCAAGACGAAATGTATATATTGCCTTACGAGTATTTAAGAATATCATTTGGCTGCAAGTATTTAATTTATAATTTGTAAGTAATTAGCCATTTATCTGGGAAAGCATTCGATTATAAAAGAGGATATAATCGTAAATTCCTTACAGACTAAGGACATATATTAATTACATTATAATCTGCACAGACGAAAAATTCATGTTCTGAAGGATATTATCACTTATATTTCATAATGTTCAACAGAATATACGTAACGCATAGCCCAAGGTGTAAATATTTTAATTTTCTTTCTATCATGAATCTCGCAATTTCAATAATTTCTCAAGATTGAATATGATCTGTAAAATGAGGCTGTACACAGCATATCCAATCAGTAGAAGTTAAAATTTGTGTTTCATCTCATTACTCTGCCTTTTCGATAATCTTTGTAATTGATTTTTTTTCTGTTATTGATATCATCAATGTTATTGTTTATTCTCATTTATCTATATATTTACGTTATTCTCTTATGTCTGATTTCTTGTTGATATTTGTTTTC
>NW_020868916.1:903676-906176 GCF_003789085.1 Penaeus vannamei
CTCTGCTTCAGTCTGCATGCCTCTCCCAGTCTCTCTCTCTCTTTCACACACACACACACACACACACACACACACACACACACACACACACACACACACACACACACACACACAGACTAATGCATAGATGTTTCGAGCTCCGCCTCACATTTTATAGCAGACACCACTAGTCAGTGTCAATACATTGCCAAAGAGAGGCGCATGTTATAAAAAGAAATTCCTATCAACTATATAGGCAATAGAAGGACCTCTGATCATGAACTCAAAAGCACGTTTCTTGCACTTTCCTTGATATGGATAATATAAACACGATAAGCCCCGACTCCTGTTATTGGCACATCCCTTCGCTCAGTTATTGAAGGGGAGTTACTCTGCATGGATTATTGGCACTCTCCTTGGCACTCCCTGCAAAAATGAAGCGCCGGGTGGAGATGTTCCGGTAGTTGCACTCAGTCGAAATGCTCGAGTTTGTTCAGTCATGAATGCAAATCATGGAATTAAGATACACGAAGAGTCATACTGGGATGCAATATATTACAGTACTAAAATTGAAGAGCATCTTGACTGCATATAAGTGAGCGTGCATAAAAAACACAAAAAAAGTCATAAATATAAATACTACTGTGTATTCCAGTGTATATACAAAATGAGGCACATTTACACATGCAGATATATCCAATATATACTCATAACTACATACGTGAACAAAACATGGAAATATGCACTAGCCAAATATCACATACAAACTCTCAAACATACACGCAAAACACGCACATGAAGAACATTTGTAAAAACAGATATATATACGTTTATGCAAACACGTATGAAGACACTCACACAGGCAGATATATTACATGCAAAGTCAATCTCATGTGCACATGTGCACACACACACACACACACCACACACACACACACACACACACACACACACACACACACACACGCACGGAAATATAGCCAAGTCAACATCCCAAGAGGAATAAAACGAAGAAATTGCGTGTAGAGAGAAATTAAAGTAATTGACTTGCCGAACTTCCGAATACAATATATTGTGTTCGGTGGTTGTGTAAACTAATGTCTATATAATCAAATGCAAAGTGACACAGGTTCTCCAAACTGTAGGTATTATTCCTATTTTTATTCTCCCCCCCCTTTTCCCTTTATATTCCTCCTCTCCCCCCCCCCCCCTTTTTATGTTGTCATTTTGACTTTTGTTTTTCTCAAGTAAAAGCCCATTGGATTCTTACGTGGGCACAAATATCGCTGTTTTTGGCTTCGGGCAGAAACAGAGAACAATACTGAACAATATATCGTCCTTGGAACCGTTGACTGCTCCCGCTATCTTGTGTTAGCTCTTTGGCAAGGGCTCGCTATTGTGACATGTACGTGCGGAAATTGTGTGTGTGTGTGTGTGTGTGTGTGTGTGTGTGTGTGTGTGTGTGTGTGTGTGTGTGTGTGTGTGTGTGTGTGTGTGTGTGTGTGTGTGTTTCTCGAAACCACTTATATTGGATGGGAATTTGTGATATGAAACGTTTGTTCACACAGTTTCCAAGGCTTTATGTAACTAAAGTATCTTTTTTTCTTAACTTCCATAACTCTCACTGGCGCAAGGTTAAGCGTTTAACTGGGCAGCCGTGAAGTGATTTATAAATAACGAACCAATGGTTATTTATTCATTCAGTACTTTTCTGACAGGAGAACTTTGGACATATCATTTTTCATGTGGTATTGCAAAGACAGATCATCCATGAATATTTTAGTAGCCGTAACACCTGATTTCTAGCCGTGCATAGCATAATGCTTATTTATAAGTAAGAAATACCCTCCCCCCCCATCCATTCTTCCCTCCCTTTAGTTATACTTTGAATAGATGTCATCATGTTTTGAGGAAATTGGATATTGGAAGATCAGGAATAACATTAAGAGAAGAGATTTGAATTGCAAAATTTAAGTCATACATAGACGATTTTCCTTAGAAAGTTGCAATAGTAGGCTATGTTAGATAAAAAATACTCGACGGAATAGAGAATTTTATCAGCCATCAAAATATTTTAAAATGAGGTCATGACGTCATATGCAAAACCCGCGGAATGTTTAAAATGTAATACATAGCAAAATTCTTTACATTTTCTCAAAAACTTCCAGAATTTGAGAGAACTTTGAAACCAAGAATAATCGAGGCAGTTGCCAATGATATATTAAACATTAAAATCCAATGAAAAAGAAAATTTCTAGAATATTAAAGAAAGCTTTGAATGTAATTCCATCTATGTATTACTAAGAGACTTTCCTCAGAAAATCTATATATGAGCTAAATTTAACATGCCGCATTCTAAAGAAATTTTATGTGGCTGCATATATCAATGCCTCAGTTTTACGAAACGATTGTTTTTTTCAGGATCTTTAGATTTAAAAGATTCAATAACGTTATTGATGTCAAACCTGTACATTTTGCACTACATACTGCTGCTATTTCTAAACTGAGACGCAGCTTAAAT
>NW_020868916.1:908676-913676 GCF_003789085.1 Penaeus vannamei
TAGCGCAAACTTCCCGGAAGGAGTCCCCTAAATTATATTAAGCGATACAAAGTTAACAAAAAGTTAGTTTTATCTTTCATTTTAGAATTTTGCATGGCAACATTTAATACTCGCAGTCTCATGCCTGAATGTGCACTGAATATACGCACATACATTTGTACATGAATTTTCGCAAAAGCACATATTTCCTTGCGAGCAACTATGTGTTATCGTTCATGTGTTCACGTGAATGTATAAAGACTGATAATATATAATGTGACTATAAATAATTCTGTTGCATATAGGATTAATATTTTCCTCTGCATAATTTAAGCTGGGCTTTCACATCAATGTGTTATCATAATTAACAGATCTTAAATGCAATAATCATATTTTAATAGTTTCATTAAACGATATTAATGCATGCTATAAAACATTTTCTGATTTAGTTACAGTAATGTTATTAAAGGTAGAGCTTATTGCCGGAACGAAAATTCGTTCATCAGAAATAATAGCAGTATTGTTCAATATGCTGCAGATGAGATACCCGTAATGGAACTAGATAGTGATTTTGCACAATTTACTTTTAATGCAATGAATGACAGTGATATTAGAATTTAGGTCAGAGTTTCCTCGATGTGTGTCAGCGCAGTGAGTACACACAATTTCTCTCTCTCTCTCTCTGTATGTATGTATATAATATATGTATATATATATATATATAATTATATATTTATGTATGTATACAGAGAGAGAGAAACAGTATGTATAGAAAATATGAAAATAAAGACCTTTTCTAAGACATGCATCCGCATCCCAAAACTGAATGTAAACTGTACACTTAAAATTAAAAAATGCAAACAGCTGTTACATATAACACCTATAACGATCTAGTCTCTCGAGAATCTGAAACACTTCATGATAATAATATCGAATAAAAGTTTTCATATGTTTAACCTCATGCCCTTTCCCTATAGTTTATACACATGGGGTCTTAGTTCCATTTACATAGCAGGGGAGAAGTTTGTTGCGAAATGAAATTAAACCTTGATGTATGTTTGTGCGTGGGGGCCAGAGAGCTTTGTTCCAATAATTTAATAGATGTGCGGGCACCTTCGCACGTATTGGTATAAATATATTAATAATGCTATTGAAAATTATAATAAATTATAACGATCATGATGCTTATGATAACTCCACTGCTGATGATGCTAAGGATGATAGTAATGATAATGTTAATCAAGATGAAAATGAAAATTATTGATAAAAGATAATGAAAATGATTGGTAATGATAAAAAAATAAAAATGATTGATAATGATAATAAAAATGAAAATGATTGATAATGGCAATGAAAATAAATGATACTGAAAATGAAGACGATATTAATGAAGGTAATAGAGATGATAATAGTGACACAACACAAGTACGCTATATTCAGGGTTTCATAACAGACGCCCTCTTAAACCCTCTGTAGGTCATCAGATGCATTGGTCAGGAGCCCGCAGTCTTTGCTTCATTTAATGTCCAAATCCTCAGACTGGAAACCCCTTTGCTAAGTCAGCTGCCCAATATTGATAATATCAAGACTGAAAATATAAACCATATTACTTGCACTCTTTTATCACCATCACTTTTATCCAATATTAGATTAAATAAAGTGATATAAAAAAAACACATAAATAACCCTATAAATAGAAATATATATACACACATACTTGCAAACTTTTCTCGTCAGGATAATATCCCAAATCAAGATATCTTCTGTGTTATTTATTTATTCAATGCTACGTAATCATGGATCATAAACTGAATTTGGTATGCACTTGAATACTTTGCTATATCATTAAATGCAAGTGCTGTTTAATGGGTATAAACATTCGCGCTCCTGCTCAAAATAACTCGCAAATAGAGAGAGAGAGAGAGAGAGAGAGAGAGAGAGAGAGAGAGAGAGAGAGAGAGAGAGAGAGAGAGAGAGAGAGAGAGAGAGAGAGAGAGAGAGACAGACAGATACATAGATAAAGAGAGGGGGTGGAGGAGGAGGACAAGTGATAAATAGCTATATAGTTAGATCGAGAGGAAGAAAGAACCTTAACATACTCAAAGCCTAGAGATAAAGAGGGAAGAAACGAAAGAATTACTTAAAAGAATCAGCGCTACTCAGCGAAGAACCTTCCCACTTCCCTTGAAAAAAAAGGAAAGAAAAAAAAAATGTCATTCACACCTTGCATTGCAACCACAACGAAGCTGTATAACCTCTCCGCTTCCCCCATTTTCATCCCACATTCTTACCTTTGCCATAACGTAACAAAATATACGATTGACACAAATTCCGCAGAGGCCATTCCAGGGCTCGCAGGTGCTGTAATCCTCTTCAACACGGGTAAAGAATGCGATTTAGAATATTCTGAACGTGCGAGTGTAAAACGTGTCCCCATTTTCCATTTTCTTTTCTGCACTGGGTGTGTGCGGGGCTATGCACACACACACGAGCGCACGCATGTACGCACGCGTGTTTGCACGCACGCTCACACACGCACACTCATATATATATATATATGTGTGTGTGTGTGTGTGTGTGTGTGTGTGTGTGTGTGTGTGTGTGTGTGTGTGTGTGTGTGTGTATATATATATATATATATATATATACATATATATATATATATATATATATATATATATATATATATATATATATATATACATGTATATATATATATATATATATATATATATATATGTATATATATATATATATATATATATATATATATATATATATATATATATATATGTATATATATATATATGTATATATATACATATATATACATTATATATACATACATACATATATATATATATATATTATATATATATATATATATATATAATATATATCGGGCCTGCATTAATAACGTATATTGTTTTTCTTTACTGTAGCTAAAATTAGCTGATCACACACACACACACACACACACACACACACACACACACACACACACACACACACACACACACACACACACACACACACACACACACACACACACACACACACACACACACACACACACACAGTTTGTTGCAGTGGGCCACTAAGGCTAGAGGGAATCATTCTTTTAAAACTCCCCCCCCCCATTTCAGGGTGAACCTCAATATGAAAGTAGGGAAGAAAGCAGAAAAAAAACTTTACTAGGAATTATGAAATAGGACAAAGGCTAGTAGAAGTTGCCGAGGCTTGTTCTTCCCATGTCAAGGAGCAGTCATAGAAATCGCCTTCAAAATAATAAAAATAATCACATATTCATAAATATGTGCAATATATGGAAATACAGGGGTTACCGAAGAAAATGATTCGTATCGACGACGGGATGGATAGAAGTGGACGCGGATGTAACCACTGTGGAAAAGGGAATGAACCCATTCTAAATAATCCGGTGAAAGAATCAGTGTAGCTATTTGCAGCAGAAAAGTAGAATGTCGTTGGAATTATTATATCTAAGAGAACAAACCGGATTTGGGGAGGAAGAGTTTCACGAGTGCAAAGCTCCAAAGCTGACGAGAGAGATGCCTTTTGGCAGGAAATGGACGAAAAAGCTTACGTAGGTAGCAGATGAGGAAAGGGGATGGAGCAAAAATAGTTTTAGAGGCTTTGTAGAAATGAAGGAATAGAAACTGAAAGCTGAGGAAAATAGTTTTACAATTTGTTGTTTAGATGCAATAGTTAATTATATTAAAATGTTAGAGTAGTATCGTGCAGTAAAAGAGAAAGTCGGGCTGATACCATTGCATGCGAAAAGGTTTAACAAAACTAAAGTGGAAACAAATACATAAAACGTCGTAAAAGGAGACAGGTTGTCATACAACGTGAAAGTTGTGAAAACTACTCTAAAAGATATACGTTGAAATATTCTAGAGGAAAAGAGAATACCTATGAAAAGCGTTAGAAAACACGGCCATGCTGTTATAGTGAAGAAAAGGGAAACGAAAATGAAATAAAAACACTCGGCTCAGAGTAAGACAGCGCAGTCCGTGAAAGGGGGCGAGGGGGCAAACAGTAACAGTGAGAGCAGTAACGGGCATTAGATGATGTTTATGGAAAGTAGGAAATACCTGTAGGGAAGGATTTTTAGGACAGGAATAATACAAGATGAGAATTTGCGCTTATTAAGTAGATACAGGACTCTTCTACGCGTTGAATGATTATAATGGTTTAGAGTAGATGGGAAAAATTTTATGATGTGTTGTGGAAATTATAAACATGTACTTTGAAGGGTTAAAGTCCGAAATTCATTACCCTGCAGTATCTTCATCTAAGTACAGAAGTGCAACCAGGACAACTAGGAAAATTAATAAAGTAAAATAAGAAAAACATTACGTAGTGGAAATATAAAAGTTAAAGAGGGAGAGTGGGATAACAAGACAGGGTAAAAGGGTGCAAATAGAACAACAACACTTCCTAGAAATATTGGAGAAGATGCATAAGATGAATTTACAATGGCAGAAAATGTGGTGAGAAGAGATTATATATGGAAGCATATGGCGGGTATGGTAGTAGATGGCAATATGGAGAAGAGAAAGAGGAGTGCGGTGATGTAAGAAGGAAGGTGATTTAAAAGTTAATTTAAGAACTTAGACGAAAATTAATGGTAATGGGGGCACACAGGTTCGTCATCAGAACGCCATATGAACACGGAAAAAAAACAGAGGAGATATTAAGCATTTACATACGCGTCTTTATAATGCACATTGACATTTAAAATATAACACTCGTCACCCCCCCCCCTCGAAAAAAGGGGAAAAAATTTGTTGACAGAAAATTCATACTATATTTCCCCGAAGCAGCACTGACATATATGACCCACAGGAAAACCCGAAAACCACGGCCAGTGTCAAACAATCGGGCAGCAGAGAAGGCCGTAGACAACAGCTGCCGGAGGAGAAGGAGGGGACTAAGACGCAGCAGCGGCAACTCACACACCTAATCTTCATAACCCACGAGAGAAAGTGATGGACTCA
>NW_020868916.1:918676-921176 GCF_003789085.1 Penaeus vannamei
ACACTTGCCTTACATATGTTCCCTTATTTATTTTACTTGTTCTGTATCTTTACCTTATATAGCAACTTAATTTACCTACCTTGTCTGATGCTCGATCACTTTGTTTACCGACTGCTCATTTCTTCTTCATATCAATAGCTCACTTGCCTTACCTGGCATACTGTTGTCGTACTTAACTGACACTCATTTGCCTTAATTACTTGGCACTAACTTGCCTTACTTACATGGCACTCATTTGATGCACTTACTTGCTTTACCTACCTGGTACTCACTTGCCATACTTACCTGGCACACTCGCCATACTTACCTGGCTCTCACTTGCCATACTTACCTGGCACTCACTTGCCATACTTACCTGGCACTCATTTGCCATACACCTGCACTCTTGCACTTCACTTAACTTCCTTAACTGGCTCTCACTTCCCGTACTTACCTGTCACTCATTTAACTGGCACTCACTTGCTTTACTTACTTGGCACCTACACTCACCTATCGTACTTACCTGGCACTCAATTGTCTTACTTAGCACTTGGTTTCCCTACCTACCTGGCACTCACCAGCTTTATTTCTCCCACCAAGCTCCGGCGCACAGCATTACCTTACTTTCTTGGCACTCACTTGCCTTACTTACCTGTCACAAAACTGCCTTTCTTACCTGGCACCTACTTGCTTTAATTACCTGGCACTAACTTGCTGTACTTACCTGGCACTCAGCTGCCGTACCTACCTGGCACTCGCTATGCTTACCTAGCAATCAGCTGCCGTACTTACCTTGCACTCAACTGCCTTACTTACCTAGCACTCACTTGCTTTACTTACCTGGCACTGAGCTGCCTTACTTCCCTGGCACTCACTTGCCCGACTTGTTTGGCACTCAAATGCTGTATTTACCTGACACTCAATTGTCTTACCTGGTACTCGGTTCCCCTACTTAACTGACACTCACCAGCTTTATTTCTAACACCAGGCTCCGGCGCATAACATTATCTTACTTGGTACTCACTTGCTTTACTTAAATTGCACTCAGTTGCCATACTTACTAGGTACTCGCTTGCCTTACTTACTTGGCAATCAGTTGCCGTACTTACCTGGTACTCACTTGTCTTACCTGGCACTCACTTGCAGTACTTACCTAGTACTCATCTGCTTTAATTCCCCTACCAAGCTCCGGGGCATAACATTGTCATGAAGGCGTTTCTGTTTCCCACTATAAAATCGTATTCGGACTAGTGGGTAGAACCGCAACCACAAACCTGCTCCTCGGATTTCGTAGGTCTTATCCTCTATAGAAGTGTCTATCTACCCTCTTACATTAGTGATACCTTTCCCTGATATCTGACAGATTCGTAACCACTGGATATCAGAAATTCCCCTTTTCAAGTTTTCTAAATACATATGTTTTGGTTATGAACCTAATGAGACCAGATTTTTTTTTTTTAACGAAAAGTTTCATGTCTTTTTGCGTTTGGTTCCCTCTTGGTACACTAATCATAATCAGATAAATAAATCGTCGTGTACACACTAAGATCCATTCATGTTGATTATAAGAATCACA
Source organism: Penaeus vannamei (assembly GCF_003789085.1). Taxonomy (NCBI): domain Eukaryota; kingdom Metazoa; phylum Arthropoda; class Malacostraca; order Decapoda; family Penaeidae; genus Penaeus; species Penaeus vannamei. The sequence goes on from NW_020868916.1 coordinate 920,232, forward strand.
CATGCACACACAAAACATATACACTAAAAGCTAACGTTAGATGCTTATACAGGGCCCTCCTTCAAAAGCACAAATGCACAAGGTAGCTCCTTCAGCAAAATAGTTTCTCCATCTCAAAAATATTTCTTTACTTGCCTCCTCGCTGCCCAAACTCCTTAATCACGACGCAACCTAAGCCCAGGGACTTACAAGCCACTCGCGGAGAAAGTCTCGGCCATTCCTCTTCGCTTACAGTCTCCTCCGGCAGCGAATTATTCCCAAAGTCCCACTCCGCACTTTCGGCCTTCGATAATCCGGCTCCCAAACTACCCAAAATTCGGTAATGGTCCGGCATAGCTGTTTGGGATGCTCAAGCACAGGGTGTCTTTCATGCGTGTATATATGTGTGTGTGTGTGTGTGTGTGTGTGTGTGTGAGAGAGAGAGAGAGAGAGAGAGAGAGAGAGAGAGAGAGAGTGAGAGAGAACTCTATTGCTAATGGGTCTTCTTCATGCCGGAAGAGTTCTCGCGTCGAGTGGTTGGAGTTTGGGGAGTTGCTGTTTGGGGAAGTCCCTTGAAAACTGATAATAATGAAGATTGAGATATTATCGTTGATAACAAATAAGACGATAAAGAGGAAAATGACGAAGACAATGGCAATGATAATAATGATGATAATGGAGATGACAACGAAGATAATTGCAATAGTAGCAGCTGTTATGATGAATATGAATTCACAAAATAAAATAAAGGGAACCCAAACATGAAGGTAAATGAGCACGGTTGTCCCTCCGTTCAACATTTGTTCATAGTTTTTAGCGACGCAAACAGTTAGAGAGAGTATCTGTTCAGAAATTTAGCCGAACAACGTTACCTTTTTCTTTTTTAATTTTTGCAAACCAAATACACCATAATTTTATCCTCCATAAAGTGAGGTGCATCGTTATTCTGCGACAAATACGACCCGA
>NW_020868916.1:926176-936176 GCF_003789085.1 Penaeus vannamei
GAGAGGAGGAGACAGACAGACACAGAACCAGAGTTGCGAACAGAGAGATTGAGTCAGCATATGGAGTAGGAGCAATAAAAGGAAGAAGGGCGAAGGACAAGACAAAGACTCCTCGACCAGGGTTTTCAGAAATGTCAAGCGGAGAGACACCAGGGTACAAACGGCTACAGTGCCAAGGTGCAGATGACGGAGGATTTGCACTTAGTGATAGGATCCTCGTCGTCGGGAAGATTATTGCGTCATAGGGAGAGGGGAGACTGGAGGGGAAAGAGGGGGAGAGGGGGGGGAGAGAAAAAGCGACGTTAAAGGGAAGAAATTATCGGAAGCTGGGTGATGTACAAGGAATATTAATAGCATTCTTGTTTATCAAAATAGCTGTTGGGCATATTAGAGAACACATCACGGCCATACGAACATACACACACACACACACACATATATATGTATATATACACATAGATATGTATATATGTATATACATACATACATTCACACACACACAACACATATATATATATATATATGTGTGTGTATGTATCTCTCTCTCTCTGTCTCTATGTATGTATATATATAATTATATATATATATATATATATATATATATATATATATATATATATATATATATATATATATATATATATGAATGTGTGGGTGCTTGTGTGTGTTTGTAAATATGTATATGTGCAAACACACACACACACACATATGCATACATTAAACATCACATATAGGATCAAATGCCACAGATAAAGCCTTCAAAGAGCTATGAGGAATATCAAATGAATATTAAACGAAGACAATATCAAGTCGGGACTGCGCGGCTTCGCAATTGAATTACTCTGCATCAAAAACTGAATCATACAACTGACATTATTCGGCGTTATGGTGCCTGTGTATTGCAATAGATTCCCGGGAAATGGCGTTTTTGCAAATTGTATCGCGAAGTTGAATACTTTTGGCGTAATATTTCCTCCCCTGGCCGTGAATATGGTGATTGATTCATTCATTGGCGGAATATAGTTGAGATGAGACATTTATGCCTCTTTCACTGCCGCCGGAATTCAGGTTTTATGATCATTGTTCTTCGTTCTCTTCACACACACACACACACACAGGACACACACACACACACACACACTTGCACATTACACACACACTAACACATACACACACACTAAGCACACACACACACATAACACAGGCACACACACACACACACACACACTAACCCACATGCACACACACTAAGACACACACACACACACTAACCCACATACACACACACTAAGACACACACACACACATTAACCCACAGGCACACACACACACACACACTAACAACACACTCACACACTAACCCACACACACACACACACACACTACATACTAACCCACACACACACACACTAAGACACACTCACACATACTAACCCACACACACACGCACTAAGACACACTCACACATACTACATACACAACACACGCAGCACACACACTAACCCACACACACTACACACACTCACACATACAGCCCAGACAACACACACATACACACACACTAACCACACACACACACACTAAGCACACACTCAACACACACTAACCCACACACACACACCACTAAGACACACTCACACAATACTAACCCAGACAAACACATACACACACACGCACACACACACACTAACCCACACCCATCCATCCGCACACACACCATTCAAACCCTTCAGCATCCCTCCCTCAGGAACTCACACCTCATCTATCCAAGCATCGTCATCACTATCGATTCATCCCTCCCCTTCCTTCCCCTCTCCCTTCCCCCTCCCCCTTCCCCCTCCTTTCCTCTCCCTTATCGTCTGTCTTGCTTCTCTTCTCCCCCCTCTTCACCCTTCGCCTTCCCTTCCCTTCACCCCCTTTCGTCCTTTTCTTCTCTTTCTCTTCTCTTCTCCTTCCCTTTCCTTTCCCTTTTCCATTTCTTCCCTTTCGCCCTCCCCCTTTCTTTCCTCTTTCCTTTCTTTTCCATATTCCCTCTCTCCTCACTCTTTCCCCTTTCTTCCCCTCTCCTCCCCTTTCCTTCCTCCTTTTTCCTCTTCTTTCTTCCTCCCCTTTCCCCTTCCATATTCCTTCCCCTTCTTTCCTCTTCCTTTTCCCTTCCATGTTCCCTCTCTCCTCACTCCTTCCCCTTTTCTCCCCTCTCTTCCCCTTTCCCTCCTCATTTTCCCTTTCCTTTCCCTTCCTTTTCCTTCTCCTTCCTCCTTCTCCCTGTCTCCTACCCCCTTCCCCCCTCTTCCCTTCCCTCCCACTCCCCCTCCCCTCCTTTTCCTTCCCTCCCCCCTCTTCCCTTTCCTTTCCCCTTCCCTCCCCTCTCCTCCTTTCCTCCCCCCCTCTTCCTCTTTCCCTTCCCCTCCCCCTGTCCCTTCCCCTCTCCCCTCCCCCTTTTCCTTCCCCTTCCCTCCCCCTCTCCCTTCCCCTTCCCTTCTCCCTTTTCCTTCCCCTTCCTCCCCTCTCCCCCTTCCCTCCCCTCTCCCCTTTTCCTTCCCCTTCCTCCCCCTCTCCTCTTTTCCTTCCCCTCCCCCCTTTCCCTTCCCTTTCCCCACTACCTAATGACAGAACAAACAAATTGCCCCCCGCATCTGTAGCTCCGCCCCTCTTCCCTTTCTTCTCACGTCCGGCCCCTCCCATTGCCACGTCTCAATCACGCATCCAGCTTATCACAGGCTAGACCAGGGCTTTATGCTGCCTCAGTCTGGGGCTTTACTTCTCGTATTTTCTTAGCTTTATTTTTGCCTTTTCGATTTTTTTTTTTTTTTTTTTTAGCTTTATTGATGTCGACTTTGGAGCTTTATTGATGGCGTTTTTGTTGTTGTGTGTATGCTGTTGTTGTAGCTTTATTTTTGCTGTTTTTGTAGCTTTCTTGATTTTGCCATTTTTGTAGCTTTATTACTATTGTTTTGTAGCTTTATTTCTTACTGCTTTGTAGCTTTTTTCTGATGTTTTTGTACCGTTTTTGTACGAATTTCGAGCATTATTACTGCCGTTTTTTAGCTTTATTTTTACAGATTTTGTGTGTTTCTTGTGTGTCTTTCAAGCGTTTTCTCGCTAGATTTGATCTCGTGTTTTATCGTTTTATTTCTCGCATTTGCTCGCGTTTTACCGATTCATTTCCAACCTTATTTCTCGAATATTCTCGATTTTATCATTTTTATTCAAAATAGTGATGGTAGCTTAATCTATCGCCATTATTAGTACTCGTGTTCTTGTACTTACCGTTTTTAATGTTATATAATGTATCATATTTGTCGTTAGTACTATCATCATCTTCATCCTCATCCTCAATGTTATAACAGTGAGATCACCATCAGTATTGTCAATAATAGTGGTTATGATAATAATGATAATAATAATAATAATAATAATAATAACAATCATAATAATAATAATAATGACAATAAATAACACAATCATCATTGAATTTCTCCATTCTTTCATTAAGGACCACATTGAAGATAAGACGAAAACGAGTCAATCACCGATATTTNTTTCAACCCCCTAAGCCCCTCCCCCTTCCCACCCCGCACCCCTTCCCACCCACCACCCTTCCACCCGCTACCCTTTCAATAAATCTTTTCCCCCAAAATGTAAAACACAAAAATGCGATGTGTTAACGACGCTCAGCTGGATATACTGGCGCCATAAACCTCCCTAATGCGACAAGAACCACCGCGAAAGAGTAACAGTAACTGATGATAAATATAGAAGGAAAACGAAATAAGAAGGAAAAGAAAGGAAGAAAGAAAGAAAAGTATAAAAAGAAAGGAAGGGGTAAAGAAAGAAAAGTGAAAAAAGAAAGAAGGAAGAAAGAAAATATAAAATGGAAGAAGGAAGGAGAAAGAAGAGTAAAAAAAGAAGGAAGGAGAAATAAAAAAGGAAGGAAGGAAAAGAAGAGTAAAAAAAAAAAAGAAGGACGGGAGAAAGAAAGACAAGTAAGAAAGGGAAGGAAAACAATAAAGAAAGAAAGTAAAAAAAGGGAAGAAAAAATTAAGAAATAAATAAAAAGGAAGGAAAAAAATAAAGAAAGAAGAGTAAAAGGGGAAAGAAAAATAATGAAAGAAAAGTAAAAAAATACAAAAAAATAATGAATAGGTTTTAAATGGTAATAACAATAATAATAATAATAATAATAATAAAAAAATTTATGTTGCATCCAAATTACCTACACTCAATCATCCTTTCCTATATACTAAACCACGAATTAATATCACAATAAAATTCAATCGAACACTAATGATTTTACCATCTGATAACAATATAACTCAGCACTAATAATACACCCCAATTAACTAAACACCATGCTGGGAATTCATGTTGCAAATACCATGTCATTTGCAAATCTAAAATGCAAAGGAAGTGGTCATAAAAAAAAAAATAATAATAATAGTACGTATCTGTGACTCATAAAAACAAAATTCCAAGGTTTTACCCACAAAGTCGTAAATACGCTGCTTAAACACTATATTTATTTCCGACTTCCGCTTTAAACCACAGACAACAATAATCAAGAAAAATTTAAAAAAAAACAATAAATAAAAGTTGATTTTCACGAGAATAAAAAAAATAAAAAAGTAAAATAAACAAAACAAAACAAAAAACATAAATAACGACAGTAAGAGACTCAATAAGACAACAACACTCAAGAAGGAAATAAAAATAATAATAATAATCGCAATAAAATTTGATCTTCACGAGAATAAAAAACAATCAAACAAACAAAAAACAGAAACAACCTCAATAAGAAACCAAACAAGACACCAACAATCCAGAAGTCAATACTACAAAAAAATAATAATCACAATAAAAAGTTAATCAAAAGTCGATTTATTGTCTTATTTTTGCGATAATAATTTCCGACTTGATCACCCGTTCCCCACACCCCTCTTTCCCTCCCATCCTTCTCTTCCCTCCTCTCCCACCCCATCCATCTTCTTATTGTATTCTTGTGGTAATAATTGCAGACTTGATCACCCGTACCCAGTACAGGCTACAATACCGGTTGGATGCGGAAGTACGAGTGTTGCAATATCTGTGCAACGCCGATATATTGCAAATATAATATCGAAAGAGACGGGGAAGAGGAAGGAAGGAAGGAGGGAGGAGGGAGGGAAGGGGGAAGGGAGGGGGGAGGGAAGGAGGAAGGGGAGGGGGGAGGGAGGAAGGGAGGGGAGGGGGGGAAGGCGAGGGAGGGGAGGGAGGAAGGGAGGAAGGGGGAAGGGGGGAGGGAGGGAGGAAGGAGGAAGGGGAGGGAGGGAGGGAAGGAAGAGGAGGGAAGGGGAGGAGGGAGGGAGGGAGGGAGGGGAGGAAGGAACAGACAGATAGATAGATAGATAGACACAGATAGATGGAGCGAGGGAGGGATCGAAGATCGAAAGATATATATTGCAGATATAATATACGAAGAGACATGGAAGATGAGTTTTATGGGTGACTGTCTCGTTCTTTATTCATTTCATTGTCTTTATTTGTTTACTATTTTTTTCTCTTTATTTCTTTCTATCTTTTTGTGTTTGGTTTTGTCTGTCTGTAAATATCGTTCTTTTCTGTCTTTTTTCTCTTTTTCTTCTCTCTTCCCTTTCCTCCTCCCTCTTCCTTTCCCGTTCCCCTAATCTTCCTTTCTCCACCTTTCTCCTCCTTCTCTCTTCCTTCCCCTTCCTTCCTCAGTTATTCTTTCTCTATTCCCTTCTCGCTTTCCTTTCGCTATCCCTATTCCTCTCTTTCTCTTAATGCTTCCCTCCTTTGCCTTCTCTATAGCTATCCCCATTTCTCTCCCTCTCTTCCCCTTATCTTTTTCTCTAATATCTCTCCTCCCTCTTCTCCTACGCTCTTCCTTCCAATTCTCCCTGCTTCTCTCCCCTTCCTACTCCCTCCTTTCCCTATCCTATTCCTCTCCTCCCCCCCCTCTCTTCCTGCTCTTCCTCCCTCTTCCTATCCTTTCCCCCTCCCTCTCCCTCCGCCTTTGCCTCCTTCTCCTCGTGCGCCCTCCCACCCACTCCCCTTTTTCTCTCTCATCCATCTTTTCCCTCCCATGCCCCTCTCTTTTCTCTTGCCATCATCTCTCTCCTACCTCCTCTCACCACCCTCCTTCACTCCCCTTCCCACCCCTCCTCTCTCTCCTCTACCCCATCTTCTTATCCCTCCCCCCCACCCCATCCCTCTTACTACCCTCTCACCCCCCTCCTTCCCTCCTACCCATCTCTCATCTCTCTATCCCTCTTCCCTCCACTTCCACCCTCCTATCTTCCCTCCACCTCTCCACCCCCCTCTCTTCCCTCCTTTCCCCTCCCCATACTCTTTCCCTCCCACTCCCACCTAATCCCTCTCATCCCTCCATCCCTCTCTTCCTCCCTCCTCTCTCCAAAACCCTTTTCTCCCATATCCCTCTATTCCCTCCCCTCTCATCCCTCCCCCATTCCTCTTCCTACCCTCTCCCATCCCACCCCTCCTCCTTCCACCCCTCCCTCTCTTCCCTCCTTCCACCCATCCTCTCTTCTCCCACCCCTCCCTTACTTCCCCATCCCCTCCCTCTTCCTCCACTCCCCCTCTTTCCCTCCCACCCCTATAACTTCCATTCACCCCCCATCCCTCACTTCCTACCCCACCCCTCCCTTCCCTCCGTCCCCCACCCCCATCCCTCCCTCCTCCCCTCCCTCTCCATCCACCCCATCCCTCTCACCCTTCTCTCCTTCCCCAATCCCTCCCTTCCCCCCTCAAGCCCTCGGCCAGCTGCCTCCTTCAAATGAATTCAGCGACCGCCAGCCCCCACGCCCACTCTGTATGTAATAAAGCATAGTTCTCACCCAGTCTGGCATTACTCTGCACTGTATGGCCTCTGTGGTGCAAGTTGCAGGCGGGAGGGAGGGGGGGCGGGAGGGGGCGGGAGGGGAGGCGGGAGGGGGGGAGGGAGGGGAGGCGGGGATGGGGGGGGGGAGGTGGGCGCCGCTGCGTCGGCACTCTGGCCGCTGAGCTTTGTCGTTTTTTTGTTTGTTTTGTTTTTGTGTTTTTTGTTTTTTTGTAAGTGTTAATATTCTTCTTTATTTTTCATTTTGTGTTTTTCTTGCTTTTTTTCTTGTATTTTGTATATATATATTTTTCTTTTCTTGCATTTTTTTCCTTGTTTTTTTCCTCTTGCTTTTTTTTCTTTTTTTTTCCCTTTCTATTCTAATTCGGTTTTACGGATTTCGCGTGTTTAGATGTGTGTGCGTTTGTTTGTTTGGTTCTTTTGTGTGAGGGGGGGGGGGTACTGAGAGTGTGGATAATGTGAGAGGGAAAGAGTAGAGGCGAGGTATAGTTGTATTACGTTTTGTGTGTTTGTGTTTGTTTGTGTGTGTGTGCGTGTGCGTGTGCGTGTGCGTGTGCGTGTTGCGTGTGTGTGTGTGTGTGTGGTGTGTGTGTGTGTGTGTGTGTGGTGTGTGTGTTGTGGTGTGTGTGTGTGTGTGTGTGCGTGTGTGTGTGTGTGTGTGTGTGTGTGTGTGTGTGTGTGTGTGTGTGTGTGTGGTGTGTGTGATGGCTGTGCGTGTGCGTGTGGTGTGTGTGTGCAAGCCACAACACACTCATCCCCCCATACTAATACAATCATCTGCACTCATCTCTTTGTTTACCCTCCTCCCTCCCCTCTCCATCCCATTCTCTTCCCCCTCCTTTTTATCTTTCTCTCCCTCACCTCTCCAGCCTACACTTCCTTCCCCTCCTTCCCTCAATCTCCTTCCTCCAATTCCCCTCCCTCCCTCCTTTCCCTCGGTCCCTTCCTTCCCTCCCTTCCTCCAACCCCACCCTTCCCTCTCCTTATTCACCTACACGTTGAATTTCGCAAGCACATCATCAACGCACAGGGAGCAGCAGCAAGAAGCAACTAGACCCCCTCTTCCCGCTCTCCACCCCCTCGCCCCTCCCCACCCTCCTCCTTACCCTTCCAACTAGACCCCCCTTCCACCTCCCCCTCCTCCGTCCCCACTCTCCTTCCTCTCCTCCTTACCCTCCTCCCCTTCTCCTCACGCTTTTCCAATAGGACCCCCCTCCCCCCCTCCTTCCCCCTCCTCCATCCACTCCCTCCTCCTTCCAACACAACAACCCCGTTCTTCTAAAGTCATGTCACCATCCCCCGATACACCCACCAGCCCCAACCCCCACAGCACTCCTCTGCCTGACTGCTCTGAGGCGAGTGACGTATTCGGCGTAACTTTGCCCTTCACTAACGGCAAAGTCGGGCAGTCAGTCACTCTCTTACGGGTCTCTTTCGTTTTTTTTTTTTTTTTTTTTTTTTTTTTTTTTCGCGGTTTCTTTTTTTTTTTTTTTTGCGTTTTTTCCTTTTTTTTACGTTTTGTTTTCTTTGGGTTTTCTTTTTCTTTCGGGTTTCTTTTCTTTTCTTTTTACGTTTTTTCGGATTTCTTTTTTTAACGTATTTTTCGGCTTTCTTTTCTCGTTTTTTAGCTATTTTTTGTTTCTGTCGGTTTTTCATATTTTCTTTTTTCGTTTCTGTCGGTTTTTCGTTTTTTCTTCTTTTTTGTTTCATTCGTTTTTTTTGTCGTTTTTTTTTCTGTCGTTTTTCTGTCGGTATCGTTCGTTGTTGTTGTTGTTTTTTTTTTTTTTACGTTTTTTTTTCGGTTTTTCCTTTTTTTTACGTTTTTTTTCTTTCGGGTTTCTTTTTTTTTAACGTTTTTTTTTTCGGGTTTCTTTTCTCGTTTCGGGTTTCTAGCTATTTTTTTGTTTTTCTGTCGGTTTTTTCATATTTTCTTTTTTTCGTTTCTGTCGGTTTTTCGTTTTTTTTCTTTTTTTGTTTCATTCGTTTTTTTTTTCTGTCGTTTTTTTTTTTTCGTTTTCTAAGCGATGCAAGGAAGGGTGTGGAGGTTCGATAATTCATTTTTCATCATTATCCTCACTATCATCATTATTAACAATATCATCATCATTATCGCTACCATCATTGTGATTCATGATATCATATCTTCATTTTCTTTTATTATCTTATCTTTATCTTTCTATCTTCTTTTATTATCTTATCGTTATCTTTCTATCTTCTTTTATTATCTCCTTTTTATCTTTTATCATCTATTTCATCTTTTTTCTCAATCTTTACCTTCTTTTATTCATCTTCATCTTATTTATCATCTTCCATTTTTTCCTCTCTCTCTCTCCTTTCCTTCTTTTATTCATCTTCATCTTACTTATCATCTTCCTTTTTTTTTCCTCTTCGTCCTCTCTCCTTTCCTTCTTTTTATTCAATCTTCATCTCTACTTATCATCCTTTTTTTTCCTCTCTCTCCTCTCTCCTTTCTTCTTTATTCACTTCATCTTACTTATCATCTTCCTTTTTTTCCCATCTCTCTCTCCTTTCCTTCTTTTATTCATCTTCATCTTACTTATCATCCTTTTTTTTCCTCCTCTCTCTCCTTTTCCTATCATCCTCGGCAATTTATTCACGTCCTTTTTCCTCTCCTCTCTCTCTCTTTCCTTCTTTTCTCATCTTACTTACATCCTTTTTTTCTCTCTCTCCTTCCTTTCATCCTCGCACTTTTATTCACGTTCTTTTTCGCTCTCCTTCTTTTATTCATCTTCATCTTACTTATCATCTTCCTTTTTTCCTCTCTCTCTCTCCTTTCCTTCTTTATTCATCTTCATCTTACTTATCATCCTTTTTTTTCTCTCTCTCTCCTTTCCTTTCATCCTCGCACTTTATTCACGTTCTTTTTTCCTCTCTCTCTCTCCTTTCCTTCTTTTCTTCATCTTCATCTTATTCATCTTCCTTTTCCTCTCTCTCTCTCCTTCCCTTTCATCCTCGCCCTTCATTCGCGTCGGCGTTCCACCGGACGAGCGCCCTTCGTCCCCCACACTTTCTCTTCTCTTTCTCTTTCTTTCTTTCTTTCTCCTTCTCTCTCTCTCTCTTCTTCTTCTTTGGGAACAAAGACGACTCCCCCGAGGACAGCCTCGAACACCTCGCACCGTTTAG
>NW_020868917.1:0-2500 GCF_003789085.1 Penaeus vannamei
AAAATAAAATTTAATAAAAAATATATAATTAATATTAATATAATATTAATTGGAAAAGGGTGAAAGGCGGCTAAAATAACGGAAAAAAATAAATGAAAAAGAAAAACCACTTTGTAATCCTTAAACTCCAAAAACCGTAAATCTAAAAACCCTTAAAATTAAATTTCCCAAAACCACTAAATCACCTGTAAAAACGCAAAAAAAAACGCGCCAACGCCACCTCGATCCAAAGCGTAGCGCGATAGAGAAAGACGAAACTACAGGAAGGGAGAATGATTTATCAATGTCCCCGAAATCCGTTTCAAGTTGCACTTTCCGACACCCACTGCACATGACTGGAGTGGACTGATAAGAAATTTTCAAACGGGAAATACACACCTCCTTAAATCGGGAACGAAAACAGGAAAGACACACACTCACAAAACAGGAAACTGAATAGGTACGTCAAAACAGAAGATAATGCAATGCAACAACACACACTTACAACTCACACACACACAACACACACGAGTGACTCACACTCTCACACTCACTCACTCACAAGATCAACACTCACACACACACGACAACACACACACACAACACAGCACTGCACAAAACAGGAAACTGAAAAGGTACGGTCAAACAAGAATAATGCAATGCACTCGACTAAGCTCACACTCTCATCTCACATTCAACACTAATCACACTCAACACACACAGATCGCACACACACACACACACACACTCAACACCACACACACACTACACAACACACACACACACACACACACTCACACTCACACTCACACTTTCACACAACTCACAGCACAGCACTCAAACATTCACACTCACACTCACACTCACACGTCACTCACACTGCACACTCAACTCACACTCCACAACACTCACAACATCACAGGCAACATCACACTCACACTCACACCTCACACTCACACACACACTCACACAGACACACTCCACACTCACGACTCACACTTCACCACTCACACTCACACTCACAACAGGTAAGACACACTCACACTCACACTCACACTCACACTCCAACACTCACACACACACAGTACACCACACACACTCACACTCACACACACACCAACACACCACAACACACACACACTCACAATCTCACACTCACACTCACACTCACAACAAGTGACGCACTCACATTCACACTGCACAACTCACACTCACACTCACGACTCACACACACTCCACACTCACACCACACTCAAACACATACACTATCACAACTCACGACTCCCTCAACACTCACACTCCACACACACACCATCACACTCACACACTCACACACACACACACACACACACACACACACACACACACACACACACACACACACACCACACACACACACACCACACACACACACATACCATGTTACACGATAAATGTTATGGCACTACATCTTATAAACACAAAATGTAAAGAAAACGGTAAGCTATATTAATAAGCAAAGATTAAAAATAAAAAAAAAATAATAAAAAAAATAACTAAAATTTCATAAGATACAGCGGATTACACACTTAGCAGAGTTATTCTCACGGAATGCACACTTGGACTCGGGGACTGCAATGTAAAATAACTGCGCATGAAACGAACCCTTTTACGTGCAATCTGACACTCTGTCTCCCTCCCTCCCTCACCTCCGCTCCCTCGCCTCTCTATTTCATTTTCCTTTTTCTCTCTCTCCTCCTTCTCCCCCTCTCTCTCTCTCTCTCATCTCTCATCTCTCTCCTCTTCTCTCTCTCTCTCTCTCTGCTTCTCTCTCTCTCTATCTATCTATCTATCTATCTATCTCTATCTCTATCTATCTATCTATCTATCTACTCTCTCTATCTCTCTATCTCCTCATCTCTCTCCTGTCTCTTCTCTCTCTCCTCTCTCTCTCTCTCTCTCTCTCTCTCTCTTCTCTCTCTCTCTCTCTCTCTCTCTCTCTCTCTCTGCTCTCTCTCTCTCTATCTATCTATCTATCTCCTACTCTCCTCGCTCTTTTCCTCTCTCTCCTCTTCTCTCTCTCTCTCTCTTCTCTCTCTCATCTCTCTCTCTCTCTCCTCTCTCTCTCTCTCTCTCTCCTCTCTACTCTCTCTCTCTCTCCCTCCATCCTCTCTACTCCTCTCCCTCTCTCCCTCTCTCCCTCTCTTTCTCTCCCTCTTTCTCTCCCTCTTCTCTTCCTCTTTCTCTCCCTCTTTTCTCTCACCTCTTTCTCTCCCTCTTTCTCTCCCTCTTTCTCTCCCTCTTTCTCTCCCTCTTTCTCTCCCTCTTTCTCTCGTCCTCTTTCTCTTCCTCCTTTTCTCTCCCTCTCTCTCTCCCTCTCTCCTCTCCCTCTCTCTCATCACCTCTCTCTCTCTCTATCCTCTCTCTCTCCTCTCCTCTCTCCCTCTCTCTCCCTCTCTGCGTATCTCTCTCTCACCTCATCTCTCTCCCTCTCTCTCTCCCTCTCTCTCTCCCTCTCTCTCTCCCTCTCTCTCCTCCTCCT
>NW_020868917.1:7500-10000 GCF_003789085.1 Penaeus vannamei
TTGATGACTGTTTTAACAATACATCAATATATACATTGCATCATTATACACAACCCATCAGTATATACATTCCATCAGTATACACAATACATCATTATACACAATACATCAGTATATACATTCCCTCAGTATATACAATACATCAGTTTGCACAATCCATCAGTATATACATTCCCTCAGTATATACATTCCCTCAGTACATGCATTCTCTCAGTATATACACTCCCTTAGTATATACATCCCATCAGTATGTATATCACATCACTATATACAATCCATCAATATACACAATACACCAATATATACAATACAGCATATCGTATGATGAAGAAAACTCTCGTTTGACAATACAAAATCGAGCAGTTTATACCGTTAACTTATCATTAAGTAACTTTTAGATTTAAACTTTTATGGCTGATTATAGCGAGAGAGAAAAAAAAAATCTTGCATTAGCCTACCACTAGAATGTCTTCTGATAAGTAATCCCAATCATGATAAACTTCGAGATAAAGTTCCGTGATATTAATCTAATCTCTCTCTCTCTCTCTCTCTCTCTCTCTCTCTCTCTCTCTCTCTCTCTCTCTCTCTCTCTCTCTCTCTCTCTCTCTCTCTCTCTCTCTCTCTCTCTCTCTCTCTCTCTCTCTCTCACTCTCTCTCACTCTCTCACACTCTCACTCTCTCACTCTCTCACACACACACACCACGCACACACACACACACACACACACACACACACACACACACACACACACACACACACACACACACACACACACACACACACACACACACACACACAACACACACAAACAACACACACCAAAAACAAGGACGTAAAACCCGATAACATTCCCTTATCTCTCCATAAATTCCACAGGTGATCAACCAATAAAAGCCAGAGCAAAGCGCACAGAGAGAAGCGAATCGGGGAGAGTGAAAGGAGGAGGAGGAGAGGAGTAAGAGGGAGGAGGAATAGGAGGTGTAAGGACGAAGAGGAGGCGGATGGGAGGAGTGGAAGGAGGTGGAAGGAGGAGGAGGAGGAGGAATGGAGGAGAGGAGGAATGGGAGGAGGAGGAGGGGAGGCGGAGGAGGAGGAGGAGGAGGAGGTAGAGGAGGAGGAGGGGGAAGAAGAAGGAGGGAGGAGGAGGATAGGAGAAAGAGGAGGTGGAATAGAGGAAGAGGAGGAGAAATAGGAGGAGGAGGAGGAAGAAGACGAGGAGGAGGAGGAGGCAGGAGGAGAGGAGGAGGGGGTGAAGAAGAAGAGGAGGAGGAAGAGGGATAGGAGAAAGAGGAGGTGGAATAGGAAGAGGAGGAGGAATAGTAGAAGAGGAGGAGGAAGAGGAAGAAGAAGAGGAAGATGAAAAGTAAAAGGATAAGGAGGAGAAGAGGATTAAGTAAAAAAGAGAAAAAAAAAGGAGGAGGAGGGTCATTCCACTACCCAAACAGTGCCCATCAAATCGCTTAGAAAACTAAAAAAAAAAAAAAAAACGCGATTTCTGATAACTCCACTTGTCCGATTTCTAAAAAAGTTTGAAAGTTTTAAAAAATGCATTTCAAGGCATTGATATTAATTTAAAATGGCATTATTTCAAGACAGGGCGTTTTTATCAAAAAATCGTAGCGGAGGGGGGGGGGGGAGGAGGAGAGAAGGAGGAAGGGAGGGAGGGAATAGAGGGGGAAAAGAATAAGAGGAGGAAGAGGAGAAGAGGAGAAGAAGGAAGGGGACGCGGAGAGAAGGAGGGAGGAGGAGGAAGGGACAGGGAGAGAAGAAGAAAGAGGAGGAGGAGGAGAGGAAGAAGAAGAAGAAGAGAAGAAGAAGAAGAAGAAGAAGAAGAAAAGAAGAAAGAGGAGGAGGAAGGAGAAGATGAGAGGAAGAAGGAGGAGGAGGATAAGAGAAAAAAAAAGGAAGTTAAAAAAGTAGTAGTAGCACAAGGAGAAGAAAAAAGGAGAAACTAAACAACAAGAACAACCCGGAGAAGGTGCCAACCACACAACAGCGACCCCCCTCCCTCCCCCCTCCCTCCCCCCGGCTTAATAAATAACAGCATATATGGTCCCTCGCTCAGGCCCTTCATTTCGTACGTGCGGCTCCCCCCCCCCCTTCATTTCGTACGTGTGCCTCCCCCCCCCCTTCCCCCACCTGGCCTCTGAACACCCTGTCCTTGCCAAACCTCGCTCACGATACCTGCGCGGAGTTGCCATGTAGGGATATCCGTGATGTGCCTTTTAGGGGTCATTTCACGCGCTGTCCAGACGGTAATATGCCCCTAACATTCGTGTTGTGTCAATATAGTTCTTCATTTTTTCGTGTGTGTGTAAATAATGTTGTTCTTTTTAGCGTAATAATTCCATAGGGTGACGTATGGGAATGCTATTAGCAAGTATGGAATACTATGCTTTAATAGCAATGGTAAAATTTAAGGTAATATTTTTGTTGCTAATAATATTTGATGACGATAAAACAATATCAATGATAGTGATACTAACAATAGTATTAGTG
>NW_020868917.1:12500-15000 GCF_003789085.1 Penaeus vannamei
TCCATCACTACGAAGCCAAAAAAAAAAAAAAAATACACGCCAGAGTATGGAATGGAAACAGCCAAGAAAAAATAAATAAATAGCATAAAGATTCATAATAAACACATCCTATTCCGTTATTCTCCCTTGATGCAAATTGAGAACGAGGAAGACTTTACAACGACAGCTCGGTGACACTGCCGGCAGACGCACCATGACCACCGCCCACCCTTCCTCCCAGCCAAATTGACGCGCTGATATGCAAGTAGAAGCGGGGCATCAGTGTAAAGCAATCTGTGAAGGCTCGAAGCTCTACTGGACGAACCGGGGCATCGCACAGTGTTGCACGAACAGCACTACTACTACTTCTACTTCTTCTTCTTCCACTGCCTTAATCCCTTTTGGTGTCGGCTATTCGGATACGGCTGCCCTCCAGCTTGGTCCGGCCTGCTGTCATTTTTTCTCCATTTGCAACGTATAACCATGCCAATTTCGAAAGGACAGCTTCGTTCAGATGAGTTTTATCCGACGCTTGTTTCATCCGCCTGACTCATAATAAAATATCTAACCAAGAACCTACAATACAATACAAGCGACCTCAAATTCCATAGCAGAATGGGACGAGCTACCCAGCAAACTTATGAAGACAAGAAGCGTACACATGAGCAGGGGATACACATCGACGCGTGAGAACAATACTTCTTCATAGTAGCTATTGATACTAACCCGATGTTGGCTAGCCATCCATTGGCGAGTCTACCAAAATAATCAAACACAGCATATAATATATTAAGCACAAAACGTGCCTATTTGGAGGTGTCGCGAATACGGCAAGTAGAGACGCATGGGAGGACGAATTTTCACCAGTGATCTGTATTTCTTCCGTCTCACTGAATTGTGTACAAGGATGACTAAGCAATTATAATTCTAAGTTGGAACAACCAATTCAGAATGTATTCAAGTAATTGCACTTGCCAAGATAGGATCACATCACTCTCCTCTTACTTTTTCCCATAACTAAACACTATTATGGCCACGGAAGGAGACCTTTAATGGTGAAACAAGCGACCTGTACTAATCATATCTATAGAGCAAAGGAGTGTATTAATCCTGGTACTGAATTATCTCTTAGACCCTTCCATCCATAAGCTGAACATGGTACAAGAGCTGTACAATACCCATCTTTATACAGAGAGCTAGTTCCCCTCACAATGTTCCTACACTCTCATCTCGATATCAACTCCTCTCAACCCAAGACGATGCGCCTGTTGCCAGCCCATCGACATTCGAGATTTATAGGGAAATCGTCGCACCACCACGCCCAAGTCTCCCGCGGGCAATTGGAGGGTTCCCCTTACGATACCTTTTAACGCATTAGACATGTTACAATCTATCTTGTTTATTTCTATTGATGGTCCGCCTTTTCCTGATAGTAGGAATTCATTAGATATAGTCCTCCTAGAATCGGCTTATTACCCCCGTCAACCCAACTCATTATATTCGGCCATGGGCTCACGTCGTTGCGTCCGACTCACCGCATTATCCAGCACAGCACACCTGCAAACGTAAGTGAATACTTAGGTGTAATGTGGGCCCCTGAGGTAAGATTGTATTTAGGAGCGAGCCCTCAGGGTCTCCAGCAAAGAGGTACATTCCCCTGCTACACGCACCATTCCACGAGCAGGACAAACGTCAATTGAATTTATACTGACAACGGACGCTATGTATCTGTCATGAACCTACTTGGTCAAGCTCAACCTGTCATATCCCAGTGACGAGCCACATCTGCACCACATGACATGAGCCGGCCTCTTTGATTGTTCTTGTGGTGTATATCTTGGGAAGACTTTCAGTCCCTAATGAAACTACGTTTTGTTCTCTTCATAAACGAGATGCAGTAGACACCCGACTGACACTGAATTTTGGCTCCGACCTCCAAACAACCATGGTCTATAACCTACAGCGAACCGACCGTCACCCGCGACTGTCAACAGTTGACGCCACCCACGTCCTCAGCCTAAACCAAAATGCCCACGCAATCCCTACAGCTGAACACGAGTTCATTCGAAATGCGCGGTGAAAACATCCAGTCCGCTTCGAGAAATACTAACGGTAGAGAAGTCTTAATTGCGTTCACGTGAGGTGATACCATCACTTCAACCTCATACGAAAGTATCTTTCATACTTGAATTAAATATCGCCATCACTTGGTGACTGGACAACATCACTTTCAAGTGGGCTGAGGAGACCTAACTCGCTTGACCACTCGTACCGCGTTTTAGGCCCCACGGTGCTTAAAAAACTAAACCTCATAAGCGTTATTTTATCATTCTGTAAGAAACCATTAAAGAATAAATAATAACATCAAGCCCCACTTATCAATTGATCACTGGCCGCAGGAGTGGTTACGCCATTCTGCAGGAGGATAAGAATGTCTGACTACATAGAACCAAAGCCCCTGGCCATCGCAAATTCACCAGTAATCGACTCGCCCACCCTCATGTCGTCGTGGCCCAATAGT
>NW_020868917.1:22500-30000 GCF_003789085.1 Penaeus vannamei
TGTGTGTGTGTGTGTGTGTGTGTGTGTGTGTGTGTGTGTGGTTGTTGTGTTTGTTTGTAGTCAAACGAAACAAGATTCCTAAATTTTCAAATATCCAAGAGAGCTGTCTATTCCATTTCTGTTTTCTCCTCTTTTCTGACTTACTTTTCTTGTCGGAAAAAGAAGCCCGTAGAAGGTTCATGAACTTTTAAAGGTACTAAAGTTAATTTATCATTAAGAGTAAGAAAGTTACTCTTGAAAAGCGACCGACGCACACACTCAAAACCGCGAGTGTGTAATGAGGATATATGACATGGCAATAAAACCCCGCACTTTGAATTTTAACTCTTTGTCTTATCATTAATACGATAATGTGAAATGTTTTTTTTTTTTTATCTTATTTTACCTTTATATAAGAAACGTAGACAAGATAAGCACTTGAGGGTATCCTTTCACGTGTACATTAATTTGATTCATATCCTTAAAATCTCAGCAAGTTTAGGGGATTCTTGGGAATATATATTTACTGTTTTTGCGTGCACGTCGATGTGGCGCATAAGATGAACCCTAAAATGTTGATGTGTAACTCAGGTTTAGGCCTATATTCGCAGGACAAAAGGATCCCCCAAATATAATAGTTCCAATATCCCAGGAATATGATTGCAGTGGAAGAAAAAGAATAAAAAAAAAATACTGTATCCCACAAAGACTCATAAACTTTCCTTCTAAACATTTATTTTCCCAACTAAACCTAACCTTCCTCATGAGTCAAGTCATTGTATAAACAACATCCGGAAAGAAGCAGTTCACACTTCCACCCTTGCTGAACAAAGGCTGCGCCTCGCTGTTGCAGACCTCCTGTACCTGCAGTACCGGAGGAAACAGCTACTTCGCGCCTACAACGCCCGAGCTTGTTAGCCCATGGAGCTTTCTCCTCCTCAAGTTTGGCGAATTCACCCCCTTTGTCACGGCCGGAAGAACTGACACTCCAAAAAATACAGAAGCAGGCACCTGGCCAGGACAGGAGCAGCCGGATAAGTAGGGGACGTTCTCCAAACCTCGTCAGGAGTCCAGCTCTCATCCACTCACTTTGAAGCGAACAAAACCGAAAGCCAAAACCACTCACTGCCGCCCTAAGCCCATCTTACGTGGCGTTGGCACATTGTTTTTTCTGTTCTACGAGTTTTGCTGAGTGGTGTACAATGAGTGTTAGGCAGACAGTATATAACTTTTATGAGTGTTTAATATAAATACATGTTTATATGAGTGTGTGTGTGTGTGTGTGTGTGTGTCCTCTCTCTTTACCTGATTCAAGTTCAGGTTCAGGTACGGGGAATATATTTTTCCTGTATTTTCTGAAGATTTCCGCAAGTTTAATATAAATTGATGACATTTTGATTAAGTGAAGCGAGGTCTTGCAACTTTTAGCACTTTTGGATTTTCCCGGAAGATCCACCTACTTGTTCGTAGCATTTTAAGGTCAGAAATAATCTTGTCTTTGAACGTAGTTATTCTTTCTTGGGTGATTTGTTCATTTATTGAACTATGTGGCCCTTGCTTCTCTATACCTTGTACCTTGTACCTATACCTCCCTTCATAGCCCTCCCTCTCTCTTACCTCTTCACCTTCCCTCCACTGCCCTCCCTCCCTCTATAACTGATTTGAAGAAGTGGAATGGTTCTGTGGCAATGTTTTGGGATTTCAGATTCTTTCGGTACTTTGACCATTCTTACCCATTTTTCTATTTCTCTGTTTATGTCTGCACCTCTACCATGAAGCAACAGGTTGCACATCTGTCAGGGAAGGTTTACAATAGGCTGTATTTTCCCAGTTTGTACTTTAACCGTTGCATCATGTTGGACTTTGAATAGAATTAATTAACACTGTAATAATGACACAAATCATCAACATTCATCTCGTCAACAGGTAGAGAACACCCAAACTACCAAATCACTGAAATGGAACTACATTCTGCGCTGTGGCAATGCAGGGAAACGCGTATCTTGTGTAAAATGTTCTCTTACTCGTGGCTGTTGTTGGAATAACTAAAAAGTCGGGCATTATTCATTTTGCTTCTTCTGTGTGGAGGAAATTCAGTCGATATAGGTTTGAAATTTGTTCTTTTATGTAGAATATTTAGGCCGAGTTTTAAAGTTCAGTTCAATTAATTTTTTGTTTTCGTGACCAGGACCATGGTATTAGCTTTTTTCCATGCACACTGCTAAAATACCCAACGTGGCCGAAAGCAATTCGACAGGTATGCCCGACGGATATGCCCGGTGTAATACCCATATCTTATCAGTGAAATTACTAAATATCTATGTTTTTATGTTTTCTTTGGCCCAGCTCCTCGGGGATTTCTGCAATGTTGAATTTATGGGAGAATTTTCTCGCTAAACCTTTTAAGGGGGTCTGTCTGCAAAGGTTCAACGGGAGTGCCCTTCTATGTTTATATTCGCTACTGAAGACTTCAATCCGGTCAGTCCGATTTTTATATTAATCCTCTGCGTCTAGCGAATTTTTCTTGTCTTTATCTTTTTATGATTTTAGGTTTCGCTTTGTATGATATCATTAACGTTCTGTAGGTTAGGGTTTGGTTGTGGGCTTGTGTTGAGAAGGTAGAGATATAACGTATTGTTTGTGGGTGTATAAAGGAAGAGGCGTTTGAAATGCCCCTTGGGTTTAGTAGGGAAAAATCACAAAAGGCTTTCCCATACCTCTGTGGCAAGAGAGTAATTAAGAGAGATATGGATCATCAAGACCTTGCAAGGATATTTCTACATCAGTCTCCCCTATACTTCCAGTCAGATTATCAAAATTAAGGCGTTTTGCTGATTGAAAGAAAACCAACGTAAAATTTTAAGGGGAGACTATTTACTTATGCATTTATTTATTTATCTATTTACTTATTTTTTACATTGACTTACTTATGGGAGATGATGTGCACTGACAAAAAAATATCTTAGGTATGCTAATCGAGTCTAATATTGTTATTGTACGTTTCTACATTCTTTTGACGCAATTTTAATTTTCGATTTATTTCTACTCTAGTTTTTTTTCTTGTTATCCACCTTATTTTTTGGCAATTTATTACCAACAAAGCATTTCTTACCACTCATTACGCTATGTATCAAGGGTATAGTGCTTGACCTCAATGAGTATCAAATATTATAATAATAAAATGCGGATAAACCTACTCGTAATAACTTAGATTTGCTGTTTCATCTCATTTCATCTTTTAAGTTTCTGTAACCGTCATTTTCTACCTACCATTGTATGTTCAAAGTTTAAAAGTCGTGATTGCAGAATTTTACAACCGTGGCGTGTACTCGCGTGTGCCGGCGTGCGTGCGTATGTGTAGGCCTACATGCGTCTGTATGTTATACAGCCGATATACCAGTAACAGCTCAAGTTCGCAATTCCACATTTCTTGTTCTAATTGTAACTAGGCTCCCGAATATGCTGCAATACTACATATACTGAGTGATAAGTAGGCTGATGTAGCTAGCACTTGAAAGCGTCAGCCTCTGAGTTGCTGTTGTTCAGCTGGAAGACACAGCTTGCGGTGGTGCACTAGTTTTTCATATTATTTTAATAACTAGTTCTTCATCGACAGCTATTTGCTTTTTCACTTATCAGAAAACTCGGTTTGCATAAGGTTGTTTTACAGTTCTTGATATGTAGTATTGCCAAATAGCACAAGGTCAAAGCGCTATTATGGAAGGTTAGGTAGTGGCAGCAAGGAGTCACCGGAGAATCGGATACCAGTTTTATACACAACCTCCACAACAGACCATCAACGATTCAATTTACATCTACGTTGATTTGGATATTTACTTGGTCATCCTTCTTGCACATTGTCCCTTCTCCTTTTTACGCATCTCTGACTCTTTGACATTGGATTGCCAGAAGCACGAGTGTTGCTTCTCAACATCAATAACCTAACTCCAATATGCCTTTATCGTGTGACCCATTTCCTATTTATTAGGTGCTGACTCAAGGAAAATTGTGACTTAAGTCGTGGTCGGAGTGGGACTTATGGTACTTTGCAACCGTTGCAAAAACTCGCGTTTGTGTTACACAGCAGATAAGATATATCAATACTACGGTTAATTCAAGTTGGCTATTCCACATTTCTGGTTATAATTGTAACTGAGCACCTAAATACACATCAGCAATATACTGAGTGATAAGCATACTGAGGCAGCTGAGCTCGTTTTGTCATACGAATTTCGACTTACAGAACTAAATAATTTATTAACTTCTAATGCCTTCTAATACCGTCTTAATGGTTTCTCTCTCTCTCTCTGTCTGTCTGTCTTCTTCTTTTTTTTTTTTTTTTTTTTGGGGGGGTACTTTATTTTTTCTATTTTCTGCCTGACTGTTATTATGCAAACTGTGGTGACAAAAATCACTAGCAGATCTTACTCGGGATCCTCTCAACCAACCACGTGTGACTTCTTTTAGCAACACAAGGTCATGTCGGGGTGTTTGGAAGGTCAGGTAAAATACACCATTCATTAATTACTATATTTTAATGTTGCTTACATTTACTTGTGTATTCTTTTAACACAGTGCCCTTTCTCTCCTTTCCAGCCACATTATAGTCATTGGTTTGAATTCTAGAAGCACAAGTGTTGCCTCGAAATACAAAAATGGAACTCCAATATGCCTTACGTGAGACCATTTCCTACTTACCATTAGGTGTTGCCTATAATCTTTACCTTCTAATACTCTGTCTTAGTGCTAAATTACTATTATAGTCTTGAATACATAATTCACATAATACATATTGAGTGAATTTACCTTTATATATTTTCCTTCTTGTCTCTCTTTTGTTTACATAAACCCTGATCACACAAAAATACCAGTGCATTTATGCATATAACTTTGTTTGTACTTAAAGACACCATCATTCATTTTCAAATAGTATTTAGAAGTGTTCATTTTGTGTTCCTGTAATATTCTGTGCTCACATATTCAGTTCTGACGCACCGAGGTAGAGGTCGTTAACTGTCAGACGACCGTGCTTCGTTGGCCATTTGTGGGTTTGCCGTGTATAAGAAATATTCCAAATAGAGACCGGAGGCAAGCATCTATTTTTCATCCGGTGAATTGTAACCACATTTTTATATGTATGGCGATAAGTTGAAGAGTATTGTAGTTGTGCAGTGACAACATTTTTTGGCGATATCTCTTGGGATCCTCCCCACCACAACATCATGACCTCCTTCAACAACTTAAGGTCACAATGCGATGGTGGGGAGGCCAGGTAGTGGCAGCAAGCAGTCACAGGAGGACAATCGAAAGCCACTTTTAGTCTCCAGAATATACCATTAAAAAGCCTGAGTATGAATAAGAGAAGTATAAACTGACATTAGAATTACAGCATATCAAACGTTTGCGAATAGGGGTTGAATTGGTTGAATAAGGAACCGTATGGTTTCTCTGCTATGGAAGGGGAGATCACGAGAACAGGTCACTAGAAATTCTGCTTACATAATTCTCATAGTAAATATTGTTATCATTATTTTTCAACGGTATTTACAGTGCTCGCCCCTTCCCTTTTTTACATACACAGTATAATCTTTAGGTATGAATTTTCAGAAGCACGAGTGCTGGCTGTAAGAATCAATAACCCAGTTCCAATATTCCTTATTGTGTGACCGCCATTTACTACTTATCATTAGAAGCAGCCTCAAAGACTAAAGCCGTGGTCGCAATACCGCTTATGGTATTTCACAACCCTTGCAAGTACTCGCTTGTGCATGTGCGTGATATAAAGCGGATATACATGAAACACCTATTCTGATATTCACTCCTTGTGTTACATCCCAGTATATTTTAAGACATCTTTAGTACTCTTACCATTTTTGGATTCCCTGGAGATTGTCGGACTTTTGAAGAATTTCTGAAAGATTTCCGATTTTTTTCTTAATTCCAGGTATGGTGTACGGGATTTCCGAAGTAAAATGTTCCTTGGCCCTTACGATCAATCCTGAGGGTTTTACATGGACTATTCGAGGAATACCAACAGCTTTTTTTCTCCTTTTCTTTTTCTTTTAGGACTGGGAGGGTTCTTATGCAGACTGTGGTGACGACAATCGCTTGCAGAGCTCTCTGGGGATCCTCCCCACAACCGATACATGCCCTCTTTCAGCAACACGAGGACACATATCTGTGGTGGGGAGGTATTTAGTGGCAGCAAGCACTCGCAGGGCAATCAGAAGACAATTTTATAGTTTTACACCAGTCAAGAATTAATTTCTATCAATGTTGGTTTCGACATTCCCTTGGGCATCCCCCTTTTTAAGCACATATATTTTAGTTCGGATTTCCAGAAGCACAAGTGTTGCTTCAAGACAGCAACTCACGTAATGGACTCATTTTCTACTTATTAGGTTTTGCCTCAAATGGAAATTGTGACAACTCCCTGAAACAAAAATATGGGACAGAGGCCAGCTGTCCCATACAGCTTCCAGCCATTCAGTCTCAATTTCCCATTCTGCTTAGTACTTTTGGAGCCTTTTCTTTTTTGGCACAGGATCTGAGAGGGTAGTGATCTCGTACAGTCGTCCATGTTTTTTGGTTTAAATGTAATGCGTCATTGCAGAATTGCAACAAACGCATAATTTGGAAAGATTTATAAACTAGGTAGCACTGCCAACTCACAAATTTTATTTACAAGTTTTAAACCATTTCCAACCTTGCATATATTATTCCATTCATCATAGTTAAAATGTCAAAATTAATGTTTTAATAAAAAAAAAGTTTAGTTTTGCGAAGCCTAAACACTAGGCAACAGATTTCCTGTAAGAGTACTACTTCAGAATTCAACACTCATTATAAAAAAGATTTGCTCTTTGATTGACTATCAAAAATACTAAACAAATTACAACCTCCAACAGTTCACTAAGGGACGCAAGGGACCTCCACACTGATGAGCAGGCTGAGGCAGCCCACTTAGGATTTACCACTTAAACCCATCAGCCTGGGGGCTCCTGAGTACCTGCATCTTCTGAGATACTAACGTCACTAAAATACATTCTTTTTCTGATTACCAGTTCTTCGTCGGCAGTTACTGCTTTTTCACTTAGTACGAAACCAGCTTTGCATGATCAAACATGGAGGTTTTATATGGATTATTCAGTAAATACCAAGTTTTTTTATTATTTTTTTATCTGAGTGTTCTTACGCAAACTGTGGTGACGACAATCTCTTGCAGGACAATCTTTTGAAGATCTCCCTTGGGATCCTCTCGACGACTGAAATGTGACCTCTTTCAGCAACAGACGGTCACATCTCAGTCGTCGGGAGGTCAGGTTGGGGCAGCAAGCAGTCACAGGACATTCACAAGGATTTTTTTAGTTTTACACCAGTTACTAATTATTTTGTGTAGATGTTGGTTTCGATTCACTTGGGCATCCTTCTTGCACAATACCTCTTCTCTGGAGCTTGTACATGGACTATCCGATTAATACCAACAGCTTTGTTTCCTTTTCTTTTTCTTTTATTCGACTG
>NW_020868917.1:40000-42500 GCF_003789085.1 Penaeus vannamei
ATTATAAATACCAAATGACCATCTCCTCCTCCTCCTCCTCCTCCTCCTCCTCCTCCTCTCCTCCTCCTCTCCTCCTCCTCCTCCTCCTCCTCTCCTCTCTCCTTCCTCCTCTCCTAAAATGAAAATTTTTATCTGGTTTAGATTAGTTGTCTCTATGGTAAAAGCATTTATAACTTTTCACACAAAATATATCTACTTTTATGAACAACAAACGAAAAAATATATATATATATACATGATAAACAAATAGGGGCCTATTGAAAATGCACAAATCATTGCATTGCAAAGCACACTAAATAAGCATTTTTTTATATATGTATTAGATTCAGAGAAAAATAACAAGAGATAACGAACTTTGGCAAGGAGCCAAATACAAAACGCCGTAGCTCCGTTACTTTTTTTTAATCATCAGTACATCCCAACTCGTGTAATTTTCATGCGATTCAAATGAAGTTTGTTGCTTTCACTAGAGCCTCGGTGTCCCAAGGCCGTGTAAATGGCCGATTTTTAAATTTTTGCCTTATTAAAAAAAAAATCAAAAATTGTTCTCTATGTCAAGCTGTCCCCCGCCTAAAAAAAAAAAGGAAATTAAAAAATCGGCCATTTATTTGGCCTTAGGGTTGTAACAAAGTATTTTTGGGGGAATATTCAGTAAAGAACTGTGATAGTTGGGATGTACCGAAGACAAAAAAAAAAAAAAAAAAAAAAAAAAAAAAAAAAAATACTGAAGACAAAAATATATATATATATATATTCTTTTTGGGGGGTGCCCCTTCCCCTATGGGGGAGCAAGTTTAAATCATATATATAACGGAGAGCAATACTATACTCTACATCATGCAAAAAGAATCAATCAGTTATCTCTAACCGATATTTTTTTATGATGTAAAGTAGGGAAAGGTGGCCCTTCGGGACGGTCCCCGTAACCGGAAACGGCAAAACGTAACTCTCACATTACGTTTTTGTAAAATCTGGCCAAACGTTCGTCATTCTATTACACTCTATGACAATTCCACTGTTTGAATAGTAAGTACAACAAAAGTCTTTCTATATATGAAAAATAATAAGAAGTGCAAGAAACTTTACATATGCAAAGGAAAAACAAAACTATTGCAATGGCTGAGGCCAAGGGTATTTACCTGTCTCACGCCCCCCATCTCTGAGGTGTTGCCACCCTATTTCCAGGGCAAGAACGCAGTGTCATACCCACAACCACGGGCATACTCGACGCCCTGGTGTTGCCGACGAGAGTAACACGCCTTTGCCTTGTTGCCAGTGCCTACGGTTGGTGCGTGGAACTCAGCTTACCGTAGTTCAGGCTCGCGTAATAGAGAACACTGTCGTCTCTTTTCCTTTTCAACATTATGAAGACTTTATATTTGGTGTTATATTGGTCTTCTCTGTATCTTTATGATTCTTGGTAATATCGCGTAAACCAAATTTAAATTAAATACATAATGGATTATATAATTTAAATACCTTTACTCCTATCTAGGGACATTCCACGTTTCCACGTGAGACAATCGTATCGCAATCACCTTGACTTTTTTCATTACTTGCCGGAGTCAGTTATTATAGAAGGGAAAATATTCATCACTCATATGATGCACCGACACTAAAATGCACGTCAATAATCCTTTATGCAGGAGTAGTGACTCTGCTCACAACTGGCAATTGATTAGTGCTGTGGTTATGAGCGTGTGTGCGGGTGGGGTGGGGGTGGGGGTGGGGGTGGTGGGGGCTTATCCATGTTGAGGTAATGATACTTTTTTCGGGGGGGGGGGGGGTGCAGTCTCAAAAAGCAATAATTCTTTGGAGTAAATTGGCAAATTTTATTGTTAAATAGCATAAAGAAACAAACAGTACTAATATCCAGTATCGAAGAAAGTTCATGTTGAAAAGCAATTATGGCTGAAACCGCATGTTACTTTACTGAGAAAGGAAGCTTGATGTCGATTTTTTTTGACGAAGAGGTGATCGAAGGTAGTGTCGCACAAGCAATGTTTAATTATTCCTTGCAACAACTGCTTTTATTTTGTCGTAGTTTGTTTAAAGCAGGAATCATCTGAGACATAGATATGTGCGATATATATTGTCTTCTACAGACCTTTGCATTGATATTTTGCCAAAAGGTGAATACTATAAATACTGAATACTATCAATACTATAACTTGTAAGTAAGACCTAATTTGTAATAAAAAGGAATAATACTTAAATCTAATCTTTGTCAAAGATATAATAACTAAATCACTGATTCCTCGAGTAAAATAGATATCTTACATACTCAATGCATTGAAAATAAGGTCTTCATTATTTTTCTTTCGTCTAACTTCAAAAACTGAAGATGAATGGGGTAAAGTTAGGGGTACTTTGTCACAGCACTGCCAAAGGTAAGCGAAGTGTGATAACCACTATCTCCTAGCCTCGCACCAGGACCTAACCCATAACAACGCGCTTCCCTTACTTTCCTATAAATTTATGGGCATTTCGAGCAACTACG
>NW_020868917.1:45000-50000 GCF_003789085.1 Penaeus vannamei
ACATTAATTGCTTTTATGGTGTTCACTCATTGTCTTGTCTTTTTGCTCACACACACACACACACACACACACACACACACACACACACACACACACACACACACACACACACACACACACACACACACACACACACATATATATATATATATATATATATATATATATATATATATATATATATATATAAGAAGAGAGAGAGAGAGAGAGAGAGAGAGAGAGAGAGAGAAGAGAGAGAGAGGGAGAGAGAGAGGAGAGGGAGAGGAGAGAGAGAGAGAGAGAGAGAGAGAGAGAGAGAGAGAGAGAGGAGAGAGAGAGAGAGAGAGAGAGAGAGAGAGTGTGTGACAATCATAGAAGTAATATTCATTGTAAAAGTTTCATAATATAAAACTCCTGTTTAGTAATGATGATGGTGATAATGATTGATAATAATAATGATAATGATAACAAAATTATTTTAATCTTGATGATGAAGTTAATAATAATAATTACAACAATAATTGTAATGATAGGAATAAGGACAAAAACAATTGTAATAACAGTAATGATAATAATAATAGTAATAATGATAATGGTAATGATAATGATAACGATAGAGATTAAGGATAATAATGACAATAACAATCAAACGATGAAAAGGCAATGATGAGAATAATGACAACAATAATGATGATGATGATAATAATGGTGTCAATAAGGGTACTGCAAATTTAATGATAATTAGTGATATCAAAATAGTGATGCTAACGATAATAATAATGAAAATGGCACTAATGATGATGGTAATAATGATGACGAAATTATTCATGATGATAATGATGATTCTATCTGAGTCTTTGGAAACCCTAGTGCGGCTCTCGATGCATTTAGCAATGAAGCGAAGCCCCTGGGTCTAGAGGTCTCCTGGACCAAGACCAAGGTCCAGGAATTTGGGGACTTGTTAGGAGAACCTGTTCAGTCGGTACGTGCTTGCGGCGAGGACATTGAAGTCACAGAGAGCTTTACATACCTTGGTAGTGTAGTTCATAACTCTGGGCTGTCAGACCATGAAGTCAGCAGACGGATTGGCCTGGCAGCAGGGGTCATGAACTCGCTCAACAAGAGTATTTGGAGATGTCGGTACCTGTGCAGAAGGACCAAGCTACGGGTTTTTCAAGGCCCTGATAATGCCAGTTTTGCTATACGTAGCGAAACCTGGACATTGTCCTGTGCCTTGGAGGCTCGTCTTGAAGCCTTTTGTAATAGGTCCTTGCGCCAGATCATGGGTACTGTTGGCGGGACCATGTGTCCAACCAACGGTTGCACCGTGAGACTGGCACAAGCCCTGTTATCTGCACAATCCGTGATCGCCAACTCAGGCTATATGGCCACCTGGCTCGCTTTCCTCAGGATGATCCTGCCCATCAGGTCGTCTCTATTCGAGACAACCCTGGATGGGAGGCCTGTGGGACGACGAGGAAGTCATGGCTTGGGCAGATCGACCAAACCTGCCGTGAAGAACTAGAGATGGGCCGAGTCCCTGCCTGGCGTCTAGCCATGAGGGATCCTCGTAGGTGGAAGCGAAGGGTGGATGCGGCTATGCGCCCCCGTCGGCGTCAGCCCCATGATGATGATGATGATAATGATGACGAAATTATTCATGATGATAATATGATAATAGCAATGATGATAATCACAACCATAAAAATGATATTCTCAATCATAATAATAATGATGATAATTATAATGAAAATAATAATAATAATATCAATAAAACTCAGTAATAATAGTAATGGTTAGAATGGGATTATGGTAATAATATAATTATAACAATGATGATGGTAATGATAATGGCAATAACAATAATGACAATGACAATAATGATAATAATAACTATAAAAGCAATGAAACAAGAAATAACAATACCATTATTTACAATATATATACATACGTATATATATAAATATATATATAGATAGATAGATAGATAGATAGATAGATAGATAGATAGATAGATAGATAGATTTGCAGGCCGGATGTATATATTTGCAGGTCCAGCTGTGATTCAAACGCTCGTCCATCGTGTGTGTGTGTGTGCGTGTGTGTATGTAGTTATATACATATTTTGTATTTATTTTTTTCTTGTTTTTTCTGTAGTTGGGAAATTATTAAATTACTTCCTATCATTAGAGACAGGCTAGATTCAGTTGACAGCCTG
The DNA here is from genome assembly GCF_003789085.1 of Penaeus vannamei. Taxonomy (NCBI): domain Eukaryota; kingdom Metazoa; phylum Arthropoda; class Malacostraca; order Decapoda; family Penaeidae; genus Penaeus; species Penaeus vannamei. The sequence continues at coordinate 47,198 of NW_020868917.1, forward strand.
ATCAGTTCTGAATCTGGACCTGGTGTGTGTGTGTGCGTGTGCGTGTGCATGTATGTATATATACATATTTTGTATTTATTTTTTTCTTGTTTTTTCTGCAGTTGGGAAATTATTTATGTTTTTTCTTGTTTATCTGTAGGGAATTTATTAGATTACTCCCTATCATTAGAGACAGGCTAGATTCAGTTGGCAGCCTGATCAGTTCTGAATCTGGACCTGGTCGTCCCGGTTCCCCTTGCCTGCGGACGCGTTCAGGACGACCGGGTCCTCTCCCACCACAGCGGCGAGCCCATCATCGGATGAGGACGACCCGCTGGAAGTGGCGATGCTGAACGGCCGGTTAAGGGCGCGGGGGGGGGGGGGATCTGGGCGTACTCGCGGCCGCTCACGTACTGCTTGCCGCACTCCAGCATGCTGTGGTAGCAACCGGAGTAGCTCCCGTGCAGGCCAGGCAGGTGGGCGCCGGGCGTGAGTCGTGCACGAGAGGAGCGGCGGGAAGGCGATGGAGATGGGGTCAGAGTACTCCTCGACGTCTCCTCTCTCCTCTCTCTCTCTCTCTCTCTCTCTCTCTCTCTCTCTCTCTCTCTCTCTCTCTCTCTCTCTCTCTCTCTCTCTCTCTCTCTCTCTCTCTCTCTCTCTCGCCATCGGATTAATAAGAATGTAAGAGACAGACAGATAGATACAGACCGTGCTGTTCGACAGTCAAGTAAAATGCTTTATGAGCAGCAATAATTCAGTCTAATTTTTTCTTTTTTATTTCTTGCTCACATGGAAAAGATGCTTGCCTGAAGTCAAAGTTCACAATATATACACACACACGCACATAAACACAGACACACACGCAAACACAAATATGCCTGTGGACAAAACATACCCGCACAATACACACACGCACATAAACACAGACACATACCCGCACAATACACACACGCACATAAACACAGAACACCGCAAACACAAAATATGCCTGTGGACAGAAACAAAAATATAAAAACGATCGACGTGTGGGACGCACGTTGGCCCACACTTCGATGCAGACGGCCTTCAGGTGCAGGTTGTCGAAGGTGCCGAGGTTGGCCTGCAGGCTCAGGTGGCCTGGCGTTGCCGAACTGGTCCAGCAACATCGCCTTGGCCTTGCTTGTCGACGTCCAGACCATGGCCAGGCTAGGGAGCAGCAAAATGGCCACCAGCGCCCACAGGGTGATCGGCGACCGCGTGTGCAGATAGTCCCAGAGCCGGACTCGTCGCCGTATCCGGCGGCCTTGCTGTACTGCAGGTACACTGCCAGATGCTCCGCGGGCAAGGGCTCCCGCGAGCAAGGTCTATATAAGTACTTATATAGACCTTGCCCGCGAGGCGTGTGTGTGGGCCTATTCGTGTGTGTGTGTGCGTGTTTATGTGTGTGTGGCATGTGTGTGTGCGTGCGTGTGTGTGCGTATTTGTGCGTGTGTGTACATAGAAATATGTACCTAACATTATCTATATGTACAGTTGCGTAATTATATTTCAGTACACACGCTGGAACCCACTTTCATACATATGGCAACCAGTACGATGTAAACATCGAGTAAATAGCATTTCTATGAATGGGTCGAAAACCCTAGCTTGTTTGTTCTTCACCTTGTTCAACGACCACTCCTGATAACGAATGGAACATACTTTCCTCCCCTTATCTGCAGCCAGAATAATCTTATCGCGTATACCCGCCATGCTGTCGAACACGCCTGGCAAACCTGAGACACCTTTTTATTACATGAAATAGAGACAAAACTAGAGGAAGACTTAAATTGTAGCAGATAATTTCGTTTCGCGTTATATATTGGGACCTATAATAGCAGAAATCTAGAATACAGTATAAGTTTAGTCGACTTTGCTCTGAAAAAATATATTGTTGGCTAAAAAACTGAATTAGTATTATGAAAATATAACAAGATTGGAAATTATCAACAGGGGATAGATATAATTTCGCATAGGCCTATAAAATTACGACAGAAAAAGTTTGCGAGTTGTCTTCTCGATCTTAATAGTAATGCCCAGGGCGCTAATGAGCGTATAACACGCATAAAAGCACACACACACAAACACACACACTCACGCATACACGTGTGTGTGTGTGTGTGGGTGTGTGTGTGTGTGTGTGTGTGTGTGTGTGTGTGTGTGTGTGTGTGTGTGTGTGTGTGTGTGTGTGTGTGTGTGTGCATAATGTACCTCTACATCCATGCATGATATATAAATAGATATATAGACACATATGGGTAGACAGACAGATACATCTATGCGTTTATGTATGTGCAGATATATAGCCGTAAGCCAACACAGCAGGCAACATCAATTATTCAGACCTTCCTGTGAGCTTAATTAGTAGCCTAACCTGACCAGAATACGTTCAAATCAATAATAAAAGAAATGAAACAATTTAGCACAGATATACAGTAAATACATGAAAAAGGGAAGCGTACATGAACAAATATATATATATATATATATAATATATATATATATAATATAGAGAGAGAGAGAGAGAGAGAGAGAGAGAGAGAGAGAGAGAGAGAGAGAGAGAGAGAGAGAGAGAGAGAGAGAGAGAGAGAGAGAGAGAGAGAATGGCAGGCCAAGAAACGCCAAAAGGTGCTATTGATTCCCCGGGTCAATGAATACCTAGTAACTGTCTTTCCTGAGAACCTGCAAACCAGCAACTCACGAAACTGTTAATCCATTAGTCCTTATGTCTGGTGTGTACTGAGGTCTTGGAAATTTTGGAATACATGTTGAAATTTAAAAGGAATAAGCATCAATTATTTGCAGT
>NW_020868917.1:55000-77500 GCF_003789085.1 Penaeus vannamei
TAGTGATAATTGATAATGATGACGATAATAATAATGATCATGATAACAATGATAATGATGATAACAACAATAGCAACTAAAAAATGATGATGATAATGTTAATATAAGGGTAACACTGATTTGAGTATCATCATTATTATTATTATCATAATGATAATGAAGAAATTCATGAAAATAATCATAATAATAATGCTAAGGATAAAAACAATAATAATGATAATCATAATCATCATAATTATAATAATTATGATAATGATGATAATAATGATGCTAATACTGATATAATGATAATGGCAATGATAATGATGATAACAATAGTAAGAGTAATAATGACAATAATAATGATAATGATAATAATAATGATAATATTGAAAATAATAATAATAATAATAATAATAATAATAATAATAATAATAATAATAATAATAATAATAATAATAATAATAATAATGACTAATAACAATGATGATGATGATATTAATAATAACAATAATAATGATGATATTAATAATAACAATAATAATGATAATACAAGTGTGACAATATTAATAATGATAATTACAGATGATAATGATAATAGTAATAATAATGATAAAAACTAATAATATTAATAATATAATGATAATGGTAATAATGATAATGATTATCTTAATAATAATAATAATGATTATCTTAACAATAATAATAATAATAATAATAACAATAACAATAATGATAATAGCAATATTGACAATTCAGTATTTGCATTAGAAAATATACTCCCACCAATGGGTATGAACACCACCCCAGTAGTAGAAGATGAGACTTTATGAGTAAAGATTGCCTCCTGGCTGCTATGAGTGTCCATAATGATGAGAATATAGTAGCGAGTATGAAAATTTGAGCCAATTTAAAGGTCTTGAAATAGAAATAGAGATGTGGCACCTCAAGGTAGCTACAGTCCCATCAATTGTCGGAGAACTTGGAATGGTTCAAGAGAGTTGCAAGAGACGTGAAAATAAGGTGAAAGTGGCTGGGCTTTGCTCAAAGATTCCGTTAGGTATGTATTGTGTTGCAGATTCATGATCATTGTTTAGGTCTAGGCAATTATTTTACCTCAAGATAATTAGTGAAGTTTTATTTTCTTTATGGTCTTCGTTTATCATTTTATTTCTTTATCTTTTGTGAGTGAAAGTCTGAGCTGTTCTTGAGAAATTCCTCACTGAAGCGCCGAACTCCCACATGTAACGCCCACTGAGTTTAGAATCATAGGAAGGACAAATTGACTGAATTCAAATATTCAAACCACCAATAACTGACAATTGAAAGCACCCACAGAATAACTCTTAAAGATGCTATACATAATCTCAATATAGATATTTTTGTCTTATTCATCTAGTTATAACCGGTTTTCCTATCTGCAGACCCGGGAATCCACGAACGCCCCTTACGAGAACAGCTTCAAGAGTCAGCTGATGAGCGTAAACAATTCGAGATATGAGGTGTGTTTTGGCGCTGTTCGAGAAACATTATTTGACTTATTTGCTCAAATGGTTTTCGCATTGTGTAATATCTTGAAACTTTTAGGAGATTTAGTTCATGTTTACTTTAATTATTGTGGTCTTGGTTTGGTATGGTCGCTGGAATAAGTCGGGAGATGTGTCTGTTAGTCCTATTTTTGAAAATTCTTTAATTTTCGACCCTGGTATTATCTCGTTTATATATGAAACAGGCTTTTGGTTCTTTGTGATTTAGCGAGTATAGCTAAATGATGGCAAGAAATCCAAGTATGTAAAACAGCATAAATACTTCTTTATATATCTGTTGAGTTTGCGTAGACGCAGTTAGCATTATCCGTTTTCCTTTTAGCTTAAATTACTGTGCCAGACTCTTGTATTCTCTTCTGAGTAAAAAGATGTAATTTATTTCAGTGTGTGCTGCTGCTTTTTGTCTTTTTGTATTGTTTTTTAACTTATAGATTAGCTTCCATTGATAGAGGGAAAATTTGTTTCCTATTTTCCACTCCACAAACTCTGCCCCCTCCCCCCTAGAATTTACCCCAGAGGCAATATGATTATATGATAAAACACACACTTAGTTTAGTTTTAATTAGAATACACCAATTTTTGTAAAGTTATTGGCCATCTTTAGCATCCATTTTGCTAAATGAATAGATTGTGGAGTAAATATAAAATTGTACAAACATGTTTTAATTGTTAAGTTTTTGTAAATGTTATAAATAGGACTGTGCAGTGACATAGAAAAACTTAAAATAATAGTGTTAGGCATGAAAAAATATAGGTAATGCTACAATTCAAGACCAGCTAATCTGTGTATGTGTGGCCAAGTCTAATGAAATAGTGGTCTCTGCATTCTATGGTTCTGAAAAGGCAAACACCCTTCTACTACATACATTGTGGCAAGACAGCTTGTTCATTTCCTTGGATATTCATTATCAAATAATGGATCAGTTCAGAATTGATCTTACAGCACAAATGTACAAGAGTTTTGTTAGCCTTTACCAGTGCACAAAGTATGTAGGACAAGACATCAACTCACATGGTCCTAATCTAAGTAATTACCATATGCAGTCTATAGATTGCAGTACAAAAGTCAACACCATTTATGACAAACAAGATGATCAGTACCTTGCAGATTATAAGAATATTAAAATTGGGAGCCATGAGATTCATAAAGAAATTGTGCATAAGTGGGTTTTGTAGGTAACAGGCACATACTACTAGTTGAATCAACTTATCTCCCAGTAAGCTGGTACAAGTAATAGTAATACAGATGCTTATACATTTTATTTTACTTAAGAATATTATTTTATTGCAAATAATTAAACCATCCATTCTAGAATGTGTCATTTTTGAGCCCTTCTACAAATGAAGCATGATGAGTAGTGTGAGAGTAGACGTCCAGTGGTCACCTGTTGCTGAAGACCAATTTCTGACTTGGGGCTCAGATTTACAGCTCTATCAAGTTCAAGAAGTCTCTCCAACTGAGATTGTTCAGCTTCCTCGTAAGTATTCAGTGGAGTAGTGCAGTGACAGACAAAAGCAGTATCAGGGTCTGCCACTGTACATATACTTAATTAATTTACCAACACACTTATATATCTGCCACTGGCTTACATTGCAATCACAACAGGAAAGGCAAAAGCCCGTAGGGATTCATCTGGCAATCCTGTGTTTGCATTGATAAGTAGCAGTGATTTTATAGTACTAGTAATCCAATAATATCCTTACTGAAGAGGGAAGAATTATCATGTCTTTTTCACAAATGTGTTTCTTATGTGGGATGTAAATTTCATTTGCACATTTGTTAATGTAATTTTCATTTGCACATTTGTGTGTTTATTTTAGAATAAAAGATGAGTTTGCTATGTGAAACCCCTCTTTTTCTGCAAATGAGCTGTCTACCTCTTTTTGATAAACTTTGATTAAATGAATAATGTGACAGTAATATAAGAATGATATAAATAACATTAAAGTCTATGGGTTCAGTTTTACACAAATGATAGAACTAAATATATGTAAATTGATAATTTCATGTATTTGTAAACATGATTTTAAAGAAATAAATTAGAAAATCTAATGTTTCTTTTATCATTTCACAGGATTACGTTTAGGTCCTAAAACAGCAGCTTCACTTCTATCCACAAATAATGACCTACAGTACATAAAATGTGTTGCCTGGTGTCCTGGACTGGAAACAGATCAAAGCAATCAGCTTATTGCTGTTGGACAGGCCAATGGAAAAGTTGCTCTCACAAGTTTCAGTAAAGTGCCAGACCCCAGAGGTCTCAAGGGAAGAGAGTTCAGTAAGTATCTGTAAAAATTGTTGACAATTTGGCATTATTTTTTATCTCAGGTGTGCAAAACACATCAGTACCTGATGCATTGATATTCATGTATACTTGAGCACCTTCACTTAGATTATAGTATAGGAGCTTTTGTTCCTTGGAATGCATTCTATGTTGTTAAAGTTTGAATCCCTAGTTATATATATTTTAACTTGGATGCATGGTCAGCATGTACCTACTATGCCTTAACATTTAGATATTTCTAAGTGAAATGAAATTTTTTTTTTTACAGTTCCAAAACATTCTCGGGCAGTGAATTCTTTGGCATGGAGCACACAGGAACCCAAGCTCTTGTCTGCAGGTCTAGACAAAGTACGAACCGACCACTCAGTATTAGTATGGGATGTGACTCGGACAAGTCAGCCCCCATCTTATACATTTGATCAACGAAACTCGAGTGCTGGGTTAGTTTGAATTACTGTTAACTTTTCATAGTAAAAAGTTCTTATACATATTACCTGTGAGAGATGAAGTAATCAACCAAACATAAATATTATACTGGGAATCTGATTAAAATAATTTGATATCACTGGTCATATGTTGAAGTTAAAGAAACTCTTGATTTGCATTGGCTTATTTATAGAAATTCTTTTTACAAGGTTGTAGAAAGGGTTCAAAAGATCATTCATCTCTCCTTTTTTTTTCAGAGAAAATCAAAATTATTGAGTTTGGTTTAGCAGAGGCAAGTCACAGTGTTGCATTTTCTCTTCATGCAAGTGGCACACTTTTGACCGGGATGAACAATAAGCACATCAAAATTTTTGATCTGAGAGGTAAATGAAGATTTCCACATTTACTGTATTATAGATGAAGATTTGTGCATACAAAGAAATATTCATAGATACATCTCTTTGTATTATGTTTTTTTTTATTTATATATTTGTTGTATTTTTTTGTTGTCATGTGTATTGAACTGAAGATGGCCATAAAAGTAAAACAGGATAATATATTTGGTTGCAATCTTTGCACTTCTGTACACAACCTTTATAATTTTGGTATTTTTCATTTCTTCCCTTTAGATATACTTAAGTGTTCTTATGTTTTCCTAAACTAGGAAGAAATTATGATAAGTAGAAAAGGACAAACCATGCTAGAGGTGTTAAAGAAAATGTTAAGGAACTCCTTTATCACACCCTAGCTAATGTTTTCTTTGTAATTACAGATATATGCATAAGGCAGTGTATATGTTATTATTATAATTTATTTGTATTTTTCAGAGGGTAAATTAATAACCACTGTGAGCACCAAAGCCGTTTATGGCATATGTACAGACCCACACAATGAGCATCGTTTTGCATCCTATGTTGAAAATCAGGTGAGCTGAAGTTATTTGATGAAAGTACTGCCTTCTGAACATGGTGTTTATTTTATTCCATATAGTTTTTCTTCATCATCTTTTTCTTTTCTTCTTCTCCTTCATCATCATGTTCTTCAGATATACTGGTATGATGTTTATAAAAGATGTTATTTTTGGAGATGTATTGATTATGAGGGGTATTTTTTAGTCCTACTTGGTTACTCCCCTTACTTTTACATCACACACTCACGCATGTGCTCACTGTCCCTCTCCCTGGTGAACAGCCCTTCTAAGCCACAATTCATGCTCAAGGCAGGAAGGAGAGGAGTGACATCTAGTACACCAACAGATTGAGGCTGAGAGAAATCTGGGTTTAATGCCATAATACCTTCAGGGTTATCTTTAAATGGGGATGATACAACTTTGAGATAAGGGGAAGATTTTGGTTGATGATCAGATTTGAGTCTAGACGTCTTTAGAATACCGTGTCAGATTATAACCTTTTATTGCCTTGCAAGCACATGAAATTATGGCACGCCTCAGATGGAGCCACCCTCTTACTTGTCTGCACCTATCTTGAATACTTCCTACTCATGATATATTTTAGTGACATTTACATAGCAAAAAAATAAGTAATATAGATAATAGATAAATAAATAAAATAGTGATGATAAGAAATCGCAGATAATTGTTTAGCAAGATAAACAAACATGGAATGGGGTCCATGCTTTACAGCTAGGGCCCCAAACTGGGACCCCTAATTTCAAATAAAAGGCCTCAAACAGGGGCCTTTTTTAAAGCAGATAGAGGACCACAAACAGGGACTCCTTATTCAGTAAATTGTTCAGCAATACAAAATGTTCAAATATACTAATATTTCTAAAGAAATATTTATTTGAACATCTCTTAGCAAAACCCTTCAAGCTTATTGTCCTCCTCCCCACAGTAGTACCTCTCTCCACACTACCCCATCTTCCTCCTGCCTTTGTCCTCCTACTACTTCCACCTCTACATACCTTTTGAGTATTCTTTTTGGGCTAGCCAAGTAGGATCATTTCTTTATGAATCCTGCATCCCCTTTGACAATACTCTTCTATCCATCAATGTCTCCAAAAACAAGTAGGAAAAGTTCTTTTCACAGTTGTTTCAATCTTTCATGCCCTGTCACAGTTACATGAGAGTCCCAAGTTTGTGCACTATTTACCCTGACTGACCTCACTGGCAAACCTATTCCTGCCCAACCTCACTCCTCTCTTAATACTTGTACCAGATCAGCTTCTATCTCCTTGACTGATTGTCCAGTCTACAACAAGGATTGGACAATCAGTCAGATACTCCAACCTCTACCATTTCCTCAATGCCTACTCCTCCTCCACACTTTTCCTGTCACACCAGGCAACCTCCCCACCGAACTCCCCTCCGGAAACTCTTGAAGACATCCAAAACTTCCTAAATATGACTCAAGAGAATGCTCTGTTTCCTCATCCCTACTCCAATCCCACAATTCCTGTTCCCTTTACATTCAAAGTATATGGTGATATCCATCACCATCATCCTCAGGTTCCCCCTACCCCCCTTCCTCCCACTCTCTCCCATAACACCCCATCCTCTCCTTCTCCATCTGCACCATTCCCTCATCGCACCGCATTATCCTTACTGCTCTCACATGGATGCTGATGTGACTCCCATATGTCAAAACAGTGTCCTTTTCTAGATGCTTCCCCTCCTGACATTCTTCCTGATACTTCACTACCTTCCCCGTCCCCTTTTTTCATTCCCTGGAACTTTTTCCTCTCTACCCATATTACCCATTGATTGTTTCATAATGGCTCTTTTGCCAGTTTTCCTTAAACAATGTTCCTCTTCTTTCCTCAGCCACCAATATTCTCCATTTAATATAGTCGCCCAACACCCTTAACCGTTTCCTCTTTTACTAATCTCTGTTTTACTTTATATGCTCTCCCTCTTTGCCCTTTTCACTACCATACTATCCGATAACACTCTGTAACCTTTGACGTGTAACATTTTATACTAAACACTAACTTATTTCTACCCTTTAGCTACAATGCTTTACCATAGTGCTATATAACCTTTGATGTCTAGCACATTTATTTGTATTTTAAACATTAACCATTAATCATAGAGAGAAAAGATATAACAAATGATCATGATGTATGTCATTCCAAAAAAAGATGCAGAACATACAAAGCAACAAATAATGAATGTCCTTTTAAGAATTGGAATCAAGCTGTATATACATTGTATTTGAATTCCTTTCTATTTCCATCATTGCTCGTACAGTTTACATTGTCTTCCTTTTTTAAAAAAGGGTATATACAAAGAATATTTGGTTTCAAAACCAAATTCTGTTATCAGTGCATAATTTGATGTATATATTTATGTACTCGTAACTTTTTGTGAATATTTTTTTTTATATCACATCATGTCATCAAACAAATTACACTAAATATTTTTGCACTTAAATAATATTTTATTGAAGTATTCAGAGATGTTATATTTTTAAATCTGTCATGATATTGATATGCATGTTTTACACCACCATCTATCATATTCCAATCATGTTACGAGCTCAGAATTAATAATCCTTGATCTGGCTGGTTGCCAAGTATTTCCATGTCTGATACTATTTTAGGTAAGAATGATTCATGCAAAAATTAGGATTACTTATATGATTCATCAAAACTTAGATGCACGTATGTTGTACAGTGCAAGGCTAATGATGATAGAGAAATGGATCTGTCCTGTTTCTGTTATATACAAATGCAGCTGCTGATAATCTGAATTGCATTACCAGAAAATATCACTGATGCAGTTGCAATATATATCAGGTGAGGCACACAAATGTTCCACCTTGGGATGAGAAATTTATACCAAAAGAAAAGTGAATGTACTTCTATTTCGCCTTGCATTTCTTATGGTTATTTTTTTATTTATATAATGACTTTACCAAGTTTACAAATATGCAAAGATCAAGGGGTCTGATGCAGTTCCTGTCTCAGAGAATTGTATTCATCATTTATATCCTTATGTATAATCGTCTCACCATTCACATGAAACACACCATTGCTAATACTTTTTTCGTTTTGTGTTACATTATGCATTTTGATATGTGCATTTTAATTCACACAACTTCAAGATTTATTGTTTTTACTGCTAGTCATCTCATGATCTAGAGGGACCGTTCATACTGTTCTAGGCAGAGAAATTAAACGTGACAGTGGCCTTGAATTGGTATCTATTAAGCTTTTCAAATTCGTCATGTATTATTTTGTTCCCCAATCTTCAGGGTAGATTTATTGATTGCTGTTTAGCTGCTATTCATTCATCTGAATCAAATGCACAATTATTCCTTTGCAGATTTAAATTATAGATGTTGATTAGAATGCAGAATTCAGTCTTCGTGTGTGAGCTTCTTTATTAAGAAATTAATTATAGCGCATTGGCACCAGGGATGGCATGTATGTAAATGCCATGTCCACTCCGAGTCTAGTTTACTAATTGTGTTTACACGTAAATGCATCTACAAGTGCTTATTCACCAATCATTCAATTACTAGTCCTACCTATTTCGTGGGTTTACCATTTTCCTTGAATTCAGTTATATTGTTTTTATTTAATGTTGATAATGTAACAATAATCATGATAATAATGTTGATAATAATAGTAATGATAACAGCATTAATATTAATAGCTTTAAAAATAGTGATAATAGCAGCATCAATATTAATAGCTTTGAATGATAATGATAATAACAGCACCAATATTGATAGCTTTAGAAATTTAAAAAAAAAAAGGAAAAGGGAAAACAGGCACTGTCACATTACACCTACAAATTGATTCTTTGGTGGCTGAACACTGGTGGAGCCATTCATATGCAAATACATCTTACAAAAGAAAACTACATTGGACATTACATGTTCCTAGAAGCATTGGGTTGATATTTACATGCCTTCCCATTTTTATTGATTTGCCTCTCAGTGCAAATCACAGTGTGTGCATCAGTTATTAGAATTCTGTGTTATACTTTCCCATTTTGCAGGTTCACATTTGGGACATTCGGAATATTGAGCGGCCAATTCTGTACCTCGATGCCTCAAAACCTACATCCAAATTAGCCTGGTGTCCTTCAAGGTAAAACAAAAAAAGTTCTTGAGCTTAAATAGATTTTTATTTTTTCTTTAATGCTAGATTGTATTTTGTAATTTATGAAGTTGAATCACACATTTTCACTGAAACTGGGCACCTGTTGATCACAGTTGGCTATGCACATTTGATCATCACAGCTTTTTGTGAACAAAGAGTAATAATCAGCAATAGGAAAATCCTTCTAAACATTATAAACTAGAACAAAATAGATATTAATTTGTCTTTTGAAGGTTATAAAAGAATTCAGTAACCTAGATAAAATTATCATTAATATTATTTACCTTGAAATACTTATGTTATACTTGCTCATGTTGATGTTGCGTTTTATAAATGCATAGTAGAAACCATGTCAGTATGTTTATAAATCTTATGTTTCTGGTATGCGATGATAGATATACAACTAAACTGAAATTTATTCTGAAGCTGATTTATCATTTGTAAAGCTGTTGTTGGTTTTTTATCATTAACTTTGTAAATATGTAAAGTCTGGTGAATGGCAACTATATTTACTCTATTTTTGCATGGAAGGGTTGGGCTGCTGGCATCTTTGAGCCGAGACAGTGCTGCAGTCCGCACATATGACATCCTTCATTATAATATGGGTGGAGAGGACCAAGAGCCGGCTGTACTCACAAGGTCAATCAACACAGATACCAACACATCACTTTCTGCCTTTTCTTGGCACCCAACACATGAAAATAGGATTCTCACTGCATCTTACACAGGTTAAGTATTGTGCACTTTTAGCTACTTGAAAGCTTTCTAATGTAAACTTGGATAGTTATATATAAACAGTGTGAACTATGCTAACTCTGTGTGCTTTTTTCCCAAGAGAGCTAGATCTCATACTTTTTCATTCTGTTATTACAGGGAAGCTAGTGGACTATTATGTCCAAGAAAGGATAACCCTCAATTGGTCTTCCTCCACATCAAGTTCTTTAATTTGGACCCACGGAAAGAAAACCCTTTACTACCTAGATTCTCAACATCCTGTTTACTCTAATTTTGATGATATTTCTATAGCCATTATGTCAAGAGCACAGAAAAAGTATGGTCTCTATGTAAGTGTTTTGTTTGTTATAACTTTAATCTAGCACTAGTAGTTTTAGTACATTCTTTCCTCAATGCAAGTGTTGTCATATATCAAAAAACTGTGCAATGTTCATATTATAAATGGTTGATTTTGTAAACTTTTTGTCATTATTTACTTACTCAAAGCATATACCAAAAGCTGTAATGATTGTCCATTGTTTATATATTAATGCCTGCACTTTTAATGTCCTACAAATTCAGGAAGATAATTTGGCTACAAATGGAGAAGTGACTGGTGATATGTCCCTTCGTGATCTGTGGAGCTGGTTAGACGCAGCAAGAAGCCTGGTGACTGCTGGTAACTTTAAACTACCTGGAGGAGTGCCTTATAGATATCAGGGGGTTTTGTAAGTAATTCATATTTGTTATATTGTTGATTTTAGTTAACTCTAGTTCTTTATTTATGGGTGTATAAGTGTGCCGATTTTTCTGACTGGCATTGGTAAACGGTTATTTCTGAAGTAAAGAGTGTAGGTATTCCAAAAACAAGCTATATTTTATGTTCAAAATGTGGTAAAAGTAATGGATTTTTTTTCCTTGCTCTTTATTTTTATTTTTATTTTTCTCTTTCTTTTTTCAAAAATCCTGTTGATTGATCCTTAGTGAGTCTTAACTTTCCTAAGTTTCAAGGTACAATGAAACACATTCTCAGATTCAGTTATAGCTTTATTATTGGTGACAAATTCTAATCATTATGTTATATAATAGCACAGCAAAATTATACTGCATCTTAATTTCCAAGAAAAGATCTACTTTGATGCATTGCGTATGTATTTAGATGGAGAAAAAAAGATTATACTTTTTTTCATTCTTTCTTTTCTTTTTCTTTTTTAAAGAGAATACTTTGGACTTCCAGTTTTATAAGAACAAAAGATCCGATTTCAAAGAAAAAAAAAATCAGACAAATGCCCTTTCATGACAGGGCCTGAGTCTTTTGAGATGGAATATTACACAACAGTCTAGAGTTTGCGGCTAAGCCTAAACTGTGTACAGCCCACCCTTTGCGAGTTATGACACATATATATGTCATAGGCCATTAAATCATGACATCTTAGCCGTACCTGTGAGTGAAGGGTGAAATCCAGCTATGAATATCAGGAAAAAGACATACCCTTTATGAAGGACCTGATTAAGAGGTTGATATATATCTTGAAGTTATTAAATTTTACTTTTTTTTACACTTGTCTCTTTTAGCTAGTACAACTAGCACTTTGAATATGCATGTATTTATATATTCATACCATTCATTTTTTCTCTATTTTTATTTAGGAGTCTACTGACCATGGGTGAACTGATGTCTGATGTAGTGAACAAGCCATGGGTTGGATTAGATTTACAGAAGGCACCTACGTGTAAAGTGTTCAGGTAGGTGTGCTGATTATACATAGGGTTTTTTCAGTATTTGGGTATTTTCTTTGTCATTATGAAATATGTCTGGTCAAAACTTGATGAAGACATTTCTGTGAATTAAGTTTTGAATGATGACATATTTTTGTCCTAATGCAAGATTCACAAAATACTCATTTCCACCAATAGGTGTGAAGAGCGAAGCAGAGCCTTAGAATTGTGCTCTTGGGGTTTTGAAAATGAGGCTGTTCTGACTAGTTTCCTAGCTCAGTTAGAGAATGCAGGAAACTATACGCGCGCAGCTGCTGTAGCTGTTTTCAACCAGCGCATAAAGCAAGCAATACAGATCTTACAGAAGGGAGCTGCAGTTAAGGAGCCGACACTGAATTCAACAGCCATGGCTCTGTCTGGTAGGTGATTGAGATGTGAAGGATTCATTCATCATTTTATATTTTCTTTACCATTTTCAACAATATTATTATCTTTAGTTATTATCAACTTACTTATTTGGTTGAATATTATGCATTACTATGAACCTGATATTAATTTAGATAAGATGTAATGCTAAGCATAAAAAAAATAAGTAGTTTATTTTATTGAAAGATATTAAACTCTCTTATCCTTATTCTACACTGAAGATAAGATGAAATGGTGTTTTCTCACAGGGTTCACAGAAGATCGCAAAGCATTGTGGAGGGAAACATGCATGATGCTGCGTTCCCAGCTGACTGACCCGTATCTGCGTGCCATGTTTGCCTTCCTCACAGATGATGCAGATTCCTTTGACCCAGTTCTTGTAAGTAATAATGTAGTTGTGTTAGGTTATGCAAAGTATATTACAGAAATATGCTGAGGGGTTGAGAGGGTTGTTTAATGTTATTTTTAAAACCAAAGGGCAGTTTTTAAAAGCTATTTAGTCATGAAAAGATTATAACAAAATCTATATTTTTATTACTTCATTGTCATTCTTAGTGTTGTTTTTGTTGTTGTGTAATTATCGTCACTATTTATTATTTATAATGATGGTATTATTATTACTATTATTATTATCATTATTTTAGTATTAAAATTAGTATTAATAGTTTCCTAAAACTTCAAGGAATGAGATTCATAAGATGTAAGGTAGGCCTAATAATTTATTCTTTAAATACTAAATTCTTGTGATGCCATCTATGTGTAAGAAAAGTAAGAGGAAGAAATAGCAACAAGAAATGAAAAAACAAAACATAGTCCTAGTGAATGTAATGCTCTCTTTCTATTAACCCAGTGCCAATGGGTAAAAATGTTTGGCAAGTGGACGTAATAAAATGATTGTTGGCTCGCATCAGCAGTTTCCCCTGTTTGCGCCCGGCACGATCGGTAGTTTGCGAGCACCTAAAAGCTTTTATTTTACTATAATTTATAAAAAATTATAATTTTGAAGGTTTACCTTCATTATAGGTGCCATTGCCTAAAATGAAGCCACTACTATCGGAGAAAACCAAACACTCCAACAAGCCACTGGCACGGGAATGGGCATGATACTATGCCATTTGTTTTTTGGTCCACAACAGCCATGGCATGTATGTACATGCCACCCGTCAGCTACGGGTTAACAAGCTAAACATTTTTGCAATTTATTTCAGGTTTAGTAAAAAATAATGACAATTATAAACCTAATCTGCTAACTGCTTAATGTATGCTTATTCTCTTTACAGGGAGAAACAGATATGGCAATCCAAGATAGAGTAGCATTTGCGTGTAATTACTTAAGTGATGCCAGGCTAATGGAGTACTTAGAAAGGTTAAAAATGAGACTTACAGAGGCTGGAAATCTTGATGGTATTTTGCTCACAGGTTAGTACAATTTTTAAGGTGAAAGGTGACTTTAGTTATATATTTTTGTCATGAATAAAAATTTCATATGTCAAGAAATCACAGAGAAATTCTATATAGTGAAATATCCCTTTCATTTAAGAATCTGTTTACACAATTCTCCTCGTTATTTATTGTAGGTCTCTGTCCTGAGGGAATTGATTTGCTTCAGCGGTACGTAGATCTTACTGGTGACGTGCAAACAGTTGCATTAGTCACAATACACACACTTCAGCACGCCGTCAATAAAGATTCTCGATTGAGCCACTGGGTACAGAGGTGAGTCATTCCTTGAAATAAATAAATATAAAAATGTTATTCCTATATATTTTCATACATACAAAATGTCAGTGTTATACTCTTAGAAGCTGTTCATTAGCTAAGTACTTTTACTACATGTACAGTACAGCTACAAATTTAATTGGTAATTAAGTTGTAGAATTAATAGTTTAGGGGATTAGAACTTCTACAATGAAATGATATAACATTTTACTCAGTCACTGTGTTTTGTTAGGCAGGTGTTTTCTCATTCTTTTATCTCTTTGTTGTCTTCATCAGTTTTTTCATTGTTATTCACATTTTAGTATTATCCTCAGGCTGTGTCTTTCACTAGTTTGAATTTATTAAGGTATATTAACTTACTAACAACAGGTAAAATTTCTGCTAAAATTAGGCAAGGATAGGCATACATGAATGCACGCCACTCTGTGCTTGGGCAGTTGTCCTTTTTGTGGTTGGGAGATCTCATCTAGGCATTCAGGACTTTGACTCATGATGAGACATCACCCAGTATCAGATTATTAGTTAAAATGATAGAACATGACTCATCATCAATAGGTTGAAATTCATGTTGTAATGATTTTATATTTTATTTTTACAGCTACCGAAATCTACTAGATAGCCTACGACTATGGAATGAGAGAGCCCAGTTAGATGTTATAATGAATCATAACAAATATGCAGAGCGGCCACCACAGCACATTTACATCTCATGCTATTTCTGCAACAAAAGCATTTCTGCTTATATTCAAGCTCCTGGTAGACCTAGAAATCCTTATGCAAGATATGGGACAGGCTCAGCTACAAAGTCTAAGGTAAACTGAATTCTAGTTGATTTTTTTTATGTAAAGGTAAAAGTATTTTTCCTTTTCGTGAGTAAACTTTATTTAGTCTTTTTTTCAAGTATTTATATTTTTAAAAGCGAATCTTCCTTTTCTTCTATTAAATCTACCACTCTTTTAAAACCTACTTTTTACTATCTTTGTTTCTTGTACAATGAAAAATACATATTCTTATGAGTGAAATGTTCCTAATCAATTTAATTGCTAACACAGATGCAGGCTTGTCCAAACTGCAAGAAACCCCTCCCACGCTGCTCTCTGTGTTTGGTACACATGGGAACTCCCTCAGGCTGGGGAAGCTCCACTTCCAAAAACCTGGCTGTAGAAGAAGGTGCTGATGGCCAGTCCAATGTTCCAAATAATGATGGTGCTACTGCCAAGAGGAAACTTAGCAACTTCACTTCATGGTTCACTTGGTGCCAGACTTGTAGACATGGTGGACATGCACATCACCTCATGGAGTGGTTCAAGTATGTTCTTTTTTTTTTTTTTTTTTTGTATCATTCAGTGGAATAGAAATATGTTTAAAGTAATTGAGATATGTAATTATTGATTGATAAGTCCATAAGTTAAGAATAACGTATATTGTAGACAGGTTATCTTACATTGATTACATATTAATAAGCATATAAAATTAGCAGGCTCAAGTTTGTGCTCTTTATCAGTCTTTTATATTGTAAGACAGTGAAGACTGGATACAACTGTGAAGTGAGTCTATTTCTCTCTCTCTTTCAGGGAACATACAGAGTGCCCTGTAACATCGTGTACTTGTAAGTGTATGTCACTGGATACTGTTAGTAAAGTGCCATCCTCATCAGCTGCAGTGACTGTGAAGTGATATTCTTTTGCACAATTCACAAGCATTAAAACTGGTACTTTTTAGTTTATCTTAGTGTAATAGCATTATATAATGAGATAAACATATATATTTATATTTTTGGTGATAAGAACTATGAGATGGTATTCAATATTTGACATATTGATAACAGTTTTGAAAGAGGAGCCAGTGGGTGAAAAAACACAGTTGAGGTTGTGAGTGTACTGGAACAATGCCAAGGAATTGCAAATAACCTGTTTGTCACATTTCTTTTTATATTCAAAGCTCAATGTAGATAAAACAAATCTTCTTGGGTTCCAGGAACTTTTCCTTAGTACCTTACATTTTTTTCTTTTGTCACTTAAGTTCATATGTGTAGATGTTCACTATCACAACTATCATTATTTTACGTCAAATGATAATATAGTTCACATTTTGCCTCAGTGCTCAGATTTTATATAACTTCAGAGAGAAATAGGTGTTCTTTAAATGCTTCCCTTCTTATCAGTTTCTTGAAATATTTAAAATAAAGTTTACTTGTAAATATCATAAATGTAGCTTTCCTCAGTAAATGTGATATCAAGTGTAGAAATGTTAATTGTAAAACAAGAAATTATATGGAATTAATTAAAATATTGTACATTTACCTTTTGAGAAGTTTTACCAGACAGTCTCCCTATACTTAACAATTTGGCTCAATGGGTAACTTTATATAAATTAATTACTTCTGGATGTATATGTAAAATTGAATAAGAATTAATAACTTCTCTTTAAAAGTTGTTTCTTTTTAATTCTTTATGATCACATTTTGACAGGAATGATAACTAGAATCCAGTATAAAGAAGTGTTTGCTATTGTTATTTCTTACATATATTTACATAGGTATTACACATCATATATTCTATTTTTAAGACTGATGAAAAGGTTGAAATAATACTGATGACTTTCAAGTGCAGGAAGTAAATATTATGGGCATTTGGCAGATACAAATTGGATACACATGATCTGCTTATCTTTCTCTTGCTCTTTTCCTGTCTCCTTTATTGATGCACTGAAAAAAATAGGTGGTGGAAAAGGAAGAAAAGTAAAATTATATTGATGTATGATGTGTGGTCCAGCTGTAAACAGCACACACCCTGCTAGAAAGGCAGGGTGTGTGTCGCATAATGATTACGTAACAGGAAATTCTGTTCCCATCATGAAAAGGTTATAAATGATTTAGTACTACTAGTTCACAAAAAACTCATATTTTTATTGAGTTTGCTTCAAAACAAGAAGCATTAGAATTTTTTAGTCAATCCTTTAAATTAAAACCACTCAAGATTATGGCCAGGGATGTACTGAAAGGGGTTATTCTTTTCCTCTAATATATATTTGACTTTCCTTTCTGTCCTCAAAATTTCTTCCACACAAAACTATTCAATGCTTGTATTATGTATAAAGAGAGTTCTTTTGCCATTTTATCAATGTAGATAAGAGCAGGTCATCAAAATAAAAGAGTAACATCAAGGTTAAAATAATGGTTAATGCCTTAAACAAATGAATGTGCTAGACATCAGGGGTCATATGGTAAAGTATTGTGGTGAATGTATCTTAGGTTTCAATGGTCATATAGCAGTTTATGGTAGTGAAAGGGGTAGAATGAGGGGAATTAAATGGGGTAGGATACAGACTGGTAGAAGGGGGGAGTGTTAAGGACAATGGATGATTAGATCAAATGGAAAGTATTTATGCATCTGAGGATGGAGAACAGATTGTCGATTGAAAATGATTCTGTGAAAATGCCTAACACGGGGGTCAGGAAAGAGAGGATAAGTAAGGAAAAGTGGGGGAAAGATAGTAGTAAAAGGAACATTGCATGGGGAGCAAAGAGGGGTGGTGGAGTGTGATACGAGGTATGAATGTGTGAGGCGGGTGTGACCTATTAATAACTGGGCAAGAGCAGTTTCCCAGCATATGTTGGAGATGGAAGGTTTTACGGTTTGCAGTTTATTGTGGTCAGACCTGGCTAGAAAGATTGCCAACAGTTATTGAGTTTTGAAGTGAGGGGAGAAGTTGGTGGCTAGAATGTGTGAAAAGTGTGGTTGGGAAAGTGGATTGTGCCAAGGCATCTACTTGTTTATTGCAGGGGATCCAGACTAGGCTAGATATCCAGCAAAGCTTAACTGATTTCTGTCATGTAGACAGAGAATACAACTGGTCATGTATCTAAGGACTACAGGGTTGATAGATTGTATGGACTGTATGACTAATAGAGTAGTGTGAGTCAGTAAGGAGGATGAAGGATGAGGAAGAGATGCAGTTGTCAAGCGAAGAGGATAGCATATAGTTCTGTTGTAAGGAAGCTTGATTCAGGAGGAAGGGGAAAGTTCTATGTTTGAGGAGGAAAGACTACAGTGAAACCAGTAGCAGAGGTAGATTTGAAACCATTTGTAGAGATATGGGTACTGGAGGAGTGGCCAGAGATATGTACAAGAATATATGTGAGGAGGACAGAAGGTGGGAGGTTTGATTTGAGTGGATTAGGAAAAATAGAAGAACAATTACAGGAGGAAGGTATTAGTCAGAGAGGGAGAGATTGGGCAGAAAAGATATGATCGCGCTAAGACAGTTTGGAGTCAAAAATGATGCGAAGGAACTTGCGTGAAGGGTGGAATTGGATGACAGCATCATATAGAAAGAGCAGTGGTTTAGAGCCTATACATGAATGAGAAAAAAGGATGGAAAAGGTTTTAGATATAAATCAAAAGCTGTGGTTGGTAGCCCAAGAAGAGATTAATGTTATCACAGACTGGAAAAGCTTATGGAGAGCAGGAATGGAAGGAGCAGACAAAACTGTCAGTCATCTATGTACAGTGATGACCAGATTCCTGGTGGAAAAGTTGAAACTAATCCATTTACAACCATAAGAAATAATGTGGTGCTGATCAGAATGCCTTGTGGGACACCTTCAAATTGAGGGAAAGAAGAGGAAGTAGAAGAGGCAAATCTGACACAGAAGGTGCAAATAGAAAGAAACAAATTTACAAAAACACCCATGTTTCCACATATGCCATGGGAAGATAGTTATTATATCCTTTTTCTAGATCGAAGAAGACCGCTAAAACTGAAACACGGCATGCAAATGCTGATGTGATTTGTGTTTCAAAATATGCAAGAGGATCAGCCAGTCATTCAAGGTACCACAGTAGTCAGATATTAAACTGCCTTTCTAGTACTTTGCATAGCAAGATTCTCTGCCAAAATAGATCTTATGTGGAAGGTCATGTCTATGGAAGGTAATCTTGGCAATACTGACATGAGCCTTACAGTGTCCTCTATGAGGAATAGTGTAGCACTGTATTGATACTGCATCATAGTCAGGAAGGCAGGCAAGTAGTTTATCTTCACAGTCTGATCAATCCTTGTCTTGGACAGGGCAATCTGCTGAGGAGATGGTAACAGTTCTGGTACAAGTATTGAGGGAGGAGCAGGGTTGGGCAGGAATAGGTTTACCAGTGAGGGCAATCAGGGTAGACAGTGCTTGGGCTTGGGACTCAGATGTAATTGTTATGAGACATGAATGATAAGGCTGTTAAAGGAGACTAACTACTGGATTTTGGAAGCATTGTAGGAGCAGAGTATTGTCAAAGTAGTGGGCTGTAGGGGGGAATCATAAAAAATTTGATCCCACTTGGCTGGGCTAGAGTACTCCAAAGGGTTGTAGAGGTAAGAATTATAGAAGGGCAAGGATGAGAGAAAGAGTGTGTGGAGTCATGTAGTGTTGTAATGGGGAGCGCAATATGGAGGGATGATATTGGGAGTGGGGAAGGGGTGTCTTTTGAAGGTTGAGTTATAACTTGGGTAGATAATTTAGGATTGGTCAAGTTGACAGCACGGAGGGGAGTGTAGTAGCAGTGGTCAGAGCGGTGATCGAAGGAGAATCGGGTCAGTAAACCTGAGGAGTTAGATTCAGGGAGACTAGTTGTTAAAAGGGCAAACCTCAGTGCCCCTAATATGGGTACATCTTCATTACTAGCCATGGTAAGCCTGAAATACATGGGGAATATTAAAGGTCCATCCTTCAGGATCCCCTTGAGGTGTAAAGATATACCATGCCCATGGCTCCCTGAGGTCGTCCATGACTGGCACAAAGGCAGGCATTCTTACTCTCACACCATAGGAATAGAACAAGGGAAGGGGTTTGGGAAAGGTAAGGAAAAGGAAAGAAGACTGCAAAATTAGTTGAGCCAAGGGTTGAGACCCAAGGTAGGAGAGATCATCAGCATTCGGCCTCAGTCTCCTAAGCCCCCCCCCCCTCCAAAAAAAAAACAAGCAAAGGATTGGGGGGGGGGCAAGGGCAATGGTAGACAATTACACAAATATATCTTGTTTTAAAAATACAGTTTACCTAACTTTTACCGTTATTCATCTACATGTGTAACAGGATAAGAAGCATAAACATTTTGTGGACCATGAATTTTATCAAGCTTCCATAGGGCAACCCAAATAAAGGAATCAAAGAATTATGGTATACAGGACAAACAATGTATACAAAGGAAAGTTGTTGATCTTGACAGCAATTATTCTGCTAAAAATTAATTTTGTTATTTATCAAATGCAGTAAAGAAAGTATTGTTGAATTGTTTTCTTCATCACAAGTAGCTATTTACCCTGTACCTCATAACATAAAAAAACAGCCCTAATAACTAGGGAAGACTGTAGGACATCAGTTAAAAGTGTTCTGTCAGGCTTAGATCTTGGTAAAATATCTTTTGAGACATCCTTGTTTTTAAATTAATTAGTGTCTTCATTTATTTTTTTTTTTCAAATATTGTATGCTTCATTCTTAGGTGGAAGCAAGGGATTAGTGATTTCAGGCTGAAACATAGAGAAAACTTACTTGGGCAGAACTTTCTGTAATTTTTTTCAAGAAAGCTTTTACTTCTCTAGCCAAGAGGTCTCAAGATAGCAAAAATTCATCTGTATAGAAAGGACTTAAAGCATTGCAGAGATGAGTTCTGATACCAAGCCTGAGTATTTCTGTGAGCTGGCCTACAGCTACATATACCCAGGATGATCACTAATGCTCTGATCTGATTTTGGTCCAGCCCTGCATGGTGAGGCACTCACATCCAAAGGTTTAATGTTTGCATTAGTATCTTTTAGAATTTCTTTTAATATACTATATATATATATATATATATATATATATATATATATTTGGAATCATAATGCCAAGGTTTCCTTCCTACTTTTAGCTTCCAGTTCTGGACAGTAATTATCCCTTTGATCAGGGTGCTTCCCAGCCTTCACATGGCCAAAAATTAGGACATTTTCTTGCTTTCTTTTTCAATTAATTCTCTAAAATGAGTGTACTGTGAGATATCTGATACAACCAGGTACATAATTACTTGTATAAATTACCTGATATTTATTATCTACCACAAGTAAAACCAAAATTTCCCACTCTTTATTTATGATAACAAAGAGTTCCTTACCTTTAACCCCTATGATCCAGATGACATATAACAAAATTTTACTTATTGTTATCATTACTGCACTGAGTTAAAGAATACATAGATATATGATGTGGAGTCTGAGCAATGAAAACAGTCTATTAACATCTGGATAAAGCAAATCAAATGACAAATAGACATAGAAAAATAGCATAAACTCTAAAACACTTTTGCATAAAGAAATAAAACATCACTAACAGGAGACATAGTCTTGTCACTTTTAGTATTCGTTTGTGCCTAGCCTACAAGCCGCACATCTGGCAGTGTCCACTTACATAAGCCTAATTCCCATATTTTGAGCCACACATTCTCAGTGAAGCATCAATGGGTTAACAGCTCATGGAAAAAAGGCAAAATTTAATTTATGAGTTTCATGAGGATGGAAAAAAAATAAGGCATTTTTTTCAAATATAGCTTTATTAAGCTCAGGGAAAAGGAGTAATAAAAAAAAATCTCTTTTTATGCTTGTATAATCTTTTCTTCCATTGATATCATTTGACATTATATTTGTCTTTCCATCACAACTAGCCATCATACTTTTTCCAATGGCCCACAGCCCTACCGATCATTTTGCAATTATTGCAATGCAAACAAAAGATACATTTTCTTGAAATAAATGCTATTTTTTAATGAAAAAAAGAAAGATGCAAAACTAATGCTCAAGAAAAATTAGTCAAATTTCCATGGATTTGGAGTTACAGAATGCAAAAGTCTGATTGCTTGGTCATAGGCATCCATATCTGAAAAATGAGATCCTGGGTAAGAAAGAGTGCAGATTCATAAATGCTAAACAATAATAAAAAAAACTGAAGTCAATGATTGTATTTATTTATGCTTCACTTTTTGGGAATAGCTTGTTACTGCCTAACAATTATTTCAAAGAAAGAACACTTTTTCTCCTCACCCTCTCAAAATTGGACTTAAGTTAATTTACATATTGGCCCTAATTGCCTAATAAAAATCATGTAAGCAAATGTGTGTACACCATTTTTCTACGAGTAAATTGTTTAGCTACAAAGAAAATCTACTAAATGTTCTCTTTATGTCTACACTGGAATAAATGTCATAAACATGTCATAAAGCACATTCCACTTTTACTTCAAAGGGTTAGTAGAGTGTAAGTGTTCACTGGGAAGTGCACTTCAGTTGCTTATGAAACACGTACAAAACATTTTCCTCTTTTTCTATTGAGATGGTGATCTTCATGTAATACTGAAATTTATTAAATGTTTTCCTAGAACAAAATCTCACATACTCACCAAAAGTGCTGGCATAGTCCATGGGAAAGGACACATAACTCTGGCACATAACTTGACGACCTTGACCAAAGCCATGGATTTCTATAAGACCTTCAAGGTTTTCCTGAAAGAAAAGTTTTATTCTTTTAATTTTTGTTTATTGTAATTTCTTTGAGGAAGACAGAGAGACAAAAAGAGTCGAACAGATATATGTGTATAAAGC
>NW_020868917.1:90000-97500 GCF_003789085.1 Penaeus vannamei
TATATATATATATATATATATATAGTGTGTGTGTGTGTGTGTGTGTGTGTGTGTGTGTGTGTGTGTGTGTGTGTGTGTGTGTGTGTGTGTGTGTGTGTAAATATATGAATAATAAATGAATAAAATCAATAAATATATCAATGTATATACACACATATATAAAAGCTATCCATCTATCTATCTATCTGTCTATCTATCTATCGATCTATCTATATACATATTGAATGCACGTGTGTTTGTAGAAGGCACACTCTTCTGTGAATGTAATGTTCGCCTTTAAAAAGTAACTCCATCACATTGTTCATCCTTTCGGAACCTGTGAATGTCTATTAAAGCTTTCGATTTAACTAGATATAAAATATAAGTTTAAAGAAAAAAAAAAAAGTTTAAAAAAATCAGTTATACAGAGTAAGAAATAACAAAGTTTAAAGAAAGGCATACACAAAGAAATATGAAACGAGTAAGCAAGTATAAAGAGCAAAAATATAAAATATTAAAATAGGTAGTCTTCTCCCTCCCAAAAATTACCTCAGAGATTTGGCTCAATTCGCCCTCAAGGTTACTAAACTGCTATGTCAGCCATGGAGATTCTGCAGTGCGTGGAAAAAAAAACGGAAAAAAAGATGATAAATCCCTCCGAAAAGTAAGTGTCAGATCACCGTAATTCTTTGATGATGAGTAGCTCGCAGGCAAGTTCAAATCCCATGAAGATTTCTCGCCGCGGGAGTATTTTGCTAGGATTAAGAGTAGCCTTGAAGATGGTTCAGTGATTTTCCCCGAGATAAACAAACCACCTTAGACGCGAGCGGGATACGAGCGTACTTGATCCATCTCGTTAAAACCTGGATTAAAATGCAGTTTTAGGCGTTGTAAGACGATGGACAAAGCTGTGGTCAATGATAAGTGAAATGGAGAAAAAAAAATCGGCATGGAATCGACATTATTAGTATAGAACGGTCAAAGGAAAATAATTTATTAAAAAAAATAGTCATACACGCGGTTTTTCAGCAATATTCATCTCTCCATTTGTTGCAGTTATTGAAAAGAGGGGAGATTTCATTATTAAAAAATATGAATTTACTTTGAACATACCTGATAAAGGTGATAGGTCATTTTTAAACATATAATTGCTTTTCAATTCTTCGAGCTGGGACTGTCCAAATTCATAATCGACTTTTCACTTATCTATCAGTATCATTTTTTACATTACGGGTTTATCTACCTACATGCAAATTATACTCTGCTTGCTTGCATCAGAATGACTCCATGATACCGACCAACGTTAATAAAAATCCTGATAATTTTTAAGACAATGACATACAGAGTGGAATGGGAGAGGAGCCGCAGACAGATAGAAAAAAAAAAAAAAAAAAAAAAAAAAAAAATAGAGGGAGGGAGGGAGGGAGAGGGGGAGAGGAGAAGGAGCGGGAGAGAGTGAGTGAACGAGAGAGCGAGAGAGAGAGAGAGAGAGAGAGAGAGAGAGAGAGAGAGAGAGAGAGAGAGAGAGAGAGAGAGAGAGAGAGAGAGAGAGAGAGAGAGAGAGAGAGAGACAGGGAAATAGGGAGGAAATAGAAAAGAAGGAGAGAGAGAGGAGAGAGAGAGAGAGAGAGAGAGAGAGAGAGAGAGAGAGAGAGAGAGAGAGAGAGAGAGAGAGAGAGAGAGAGAGAGAGAGAGAGAGAGAGAGAGAGAGAGAGAGAGAGAGGAGAGAGAGAGAGAGAGAGGAAAGAGAGAGAGAGGAGAGAGAGAGAGAGAGAGAGAGAGAGAGAGAGAGAGAGAGAGAGAGAGAGAGAGAGAGAGAGAGAGAGAGAGAGAGAGAGAGACAGAGAGAGAGAGAGAAATGGAGGGGGGGGGAGAGAAAGAGGGAGAAGAAAATAGAGAGTGGTAGATAGACAGTGTGGGAGATGAAGATAAAGATAGACAGACAGATAGATAGAGAGGGGGGATAGTACATAATCACTCTTTTCTAATTCCAAGGATAATTTTTTTTTTTAGGTCGAGAATGAATGGCTAACGATAATAATTACGTAAGTTAACGATAGAGAATGGTTTGGATATCAGGATGATGAAGAAACGAAATAATGAGAACCTTAATGAGAAAATAAGAAGAGTTGCTAAATTTGGAGAAGCGAGAATAATATAAAAGAGAAAAATAAAAAAATACGAAATGCTCATAAGTCTCAGCATTTCATCGACATTTTATTGCTTTTGAATGTGCCATAAATCTCACCGTGGCTTCCAACACTTAATATTCATATTGTAAACTTGGCCCAAATGTCTTTTCGCAAGCATACCCATACCATAATTAGTTGCCAAAGGTGTTAAATACAAGTTTTTCTTTTTTTTTCTTTTTACTCCTATTGAGAAATAAAGCCTACGTGCAGCTTCTCTGAGTGGATGGCAGAAAGGAAAATACATTCGATACCACCTCTGAATTTTAAAAAGGAGCCCATAGCATTTTATATTAAAAAATAAATAAGGGAAATAAAACGACGCTTTTGACATTTGCGTTGAGGTGAATGAAGCAGGTATCGACGGTAACCAATTACCATATTTCCATCTTTAATTTGCATGCCTATACATCTCGGACGCTGATTACTCTACGGAAGTGAAAGCCTGGGTAATTTAGAATGAAATGGGAAGACTCGCCCTATGGCTGATTACTTTATTTGAGAGAGATTAAAGGAATAAATTGCCGGTGAAAAAGGGAATATATGGCACCTCTACACTATCACTTTCAGAGAGGGTCCGTTCAACCCAAAGTCAATTTACTACATCTGTTCTTACTATCGAATCACACATTCTAATACACTTATTGCACATATTTTATTAAGGCGTGTGAATGTAAAAGCACGCAACAGGTAATTCTGCAGAGAAAATGACGAAAGAAAACACATCACGTGAATGAAAATTCGTTATAAGATAATATCGACTGCTGCAACTTCTTTCACGATTCACTTCATTCCTGAAATACTCCTGTGAAATAAGAAAAAAAAAATTATCGGCGTCTCAAGATTTAACTTCTAAGAGGCCACTATAGGTGAATTTTGCCCGGGGGTATCTCGCTTACCCATTTTTGGGCATTACCCTTCTGCCAGCTCCTTTTCCCGGCTTCTTTGGCAAGAGAAATGAAAGAATTCGTCCGTTATTGATTGCGTCGGGCTAATTTGGCCAAACTCGACTTCTTGGAGCGAAATTTATGTATGGAAATAATAGCAAGGGAATAACGGTTCATCAGGTGAGGTAGCGAGTCCGGCTCTGCTCGTGACGTCATATGACAGGTGCACCCCCTTCTGAACTCTGTAATCTCTTTTCCACTGCATCTTTCGAGCAGTTTCGGATTCTGAAATCACCTTGCGGATACGAAATCTCAGGTGATATCATTCACCGGCCTAAATGGAAGAAAGAAAGGAAGAGATACGTCGAGACCGACTCTTTTCGCCTCCGAGTCTACCTGAGCTCAGCCACGTTCCAATAATGTTTTACTCCCTCACTATTTTCTCCCGTGAATGAATGATGGTGGCTTGTATGTTCGTTCTGAGAGGAGATTCGGCTTATGAGATATTAAAGGCTATTGTAGAATGGGGTAGATTTTTTTAACTGTCCCAAAATGAATTTGTTTTAAAAGAGTATAGAAGCTGCGCGCGCACTTAGGTCACCGTTCGCAGAGTCGGCCATCTTGATGTGTTCCGCTCGTCCGCTCGTATTTCCCCTTATTTCCGACGAATATTGAGCTCGTTCGCGATAATTATGACGTCCGAGTGAAGAACAAACACCAATTCGTCACCATATAGAGTTTGGAGTGAATAGAAATCAGAAGTGGATGGATATTGAAGGGCAAAAGGTGTGTCCCTCAAGGCAGGGATAGGCGTGGATTTTGGGGGATTTTTCTTCGGTTTTCTTCAGGATTTTAACGGCACGGATGAAGGTGAATAATATTTCGTTCTCTTGTGTATTGATATTTAACTTGCTACACCATTTAATCCCCAGAACCGCCCTCCTTCACCCCCAAAGGCGAGAAAGGTCCCTGTGTTAAGGGTTGGGATCGGCACTATTTATATAGTCATTTCTTCGCGTTTATAGGCCTTCGTGTGTTAAAAACAGTGTGATAAAATCCAGCACCTCGGAGGAGACCCATTTTTCCCTGGATCTGCCACGTATCAGACAGGAAACGGGCGAAGGATAGAGTAAAAGAGAGAGGAGGTATTTACCTGTCACAGGGTGCCTCTCCACGTCTTTTAAAGCAGGCGATTTGTATTGCTATTTGTAGGTCTATTCGTGTAGTCTTTATCTGTATCTATTGTCGTTGGTGGTTGTTTATATTTGTTTATTTTTGTGCTTGTTCATGTTTATATTGATTTGTTGTTCATTTATTATTTATATTTGTATTTATGATTTTTATTTATATATATATATGGATTGTTTGCGTATTTGCTTTGTATATTGATTTGCTATTTATGTATTTCATCTGTTGCTCACTGATATCAAGATTTTTATGGAAAGCTTTCATAGCGGTCAATTTACAAGTTATGATTTACATAAGACGGATCGAATCATCAAGCGCTTCCGTTATCCATTATCAGTTGTGAAGAAAACTCTTTCTGAGATAATTGTCTGTGCTAAGTTCTGAGTCGAGTAATTTTCATGTGTCTACCTCTTTAAACTTTTTTTCCTAATAAGTCTGTTCAATAACTATTTGTGTATTTAGTGGGTTTGGATGTAGTGGATAGCATTTAAGTATATGTATATATATATATATATATATGTAATATATATAATATTTTTTTTTTTGAGAGAGTGGATTATGAGCAGGTAATTAGTGTGTATTAAGCCATTCTGTAGAAAGATTTCTGTTTCTGAATATTGGTCTTATCAATATCTTATCAGATTTGGGAAGGTTTTGAAATTATTGCAAATTTTTGTTGTAAAAAATGAAAGGACTAGTGAGAAAAGAAAGATGGTTGCTGATGTATTTCTTTGGCTTCATGTTTTGCGGGGATAATGAAATTGCATGTTATTCTATTTGTAAATTATTTCTCTACACCAAGGTATATAGATGAGTGAGTTTATTTGGAATGATTCATTTAAATTCTGCCCTCCCACAAAGACAAAAATGGTTCTATGTTGATGTTCTTAACAAGTACACACAGCAAGGGGTCTCGTGCAACTGAAGTATATGGTAGTCTTTACAGGACGAGAATCGATTCCATTCGCAGGTAGAATTGGTCATGTGATAAGCTTAGAATAATCTTGGTTCGTAGAGGTTGACTAAATTCCCAGTTTGTGAGATTTCAATCTAAATGTGACTGCATTATGAGTAGATTTTATTTTATGACACAAATGTAGATCATAGAATGCTTTCCTAACCCAACCCTTGCAAAAATACTTGTTCATAGATGTATAACCTGAATTTATTTGATTTTGTCTGTATTGTGATGCCATAAGTAAGAATTTTTATTGATAGCTAACTACAAGTATATAATCAGTAGTATATTATTCAACAAAAGCAGTTTTTGCAAATGTTTTGTTATGGAGGAAGCAGTATAGGAATGAGTACTTTTTAACGAATAGAATATGTAACAAACCTTTTGGTAGCTGTCTGGAATACGATTGTACCTAATAACGCTTTCACCTTCGGGCTTGGTTAAGGCTTCTTTCTTTGATGATAAAAGACCTAGGGGCTGTATTGGCTCTCATCACTAGTTTTTTAGGAAGGAGTCACTTGCTTCACTGGCCGTTATCTGATGGAATGAGTGTCCTTGTCCGACAGGGCTGTGGTGAAGGGCAACAAACCTCTGCCATATTTATTCAGAAACAAAAGAGTATACAAGAGTGCTAGATCTCTGGCAGTTTATCATCAAATGAGGAACCAGTCCTGACTCTTGTACTGGAATAGATGAGTGGATGTTTTTTTTTGCCTTTGCTGGAGTGTGGAAACTGCAGTGGTGGCTTGCACTGTACCACTGTTATATTGGACATTGATTCTAGGGTATTAGTCACAGATCACTGGAACTAAGAAGTGAATTTGGGTAGAAAACAGTTGAATGTAATTGTGAAAGGAAAAATGTTTCGAAAGTCACCGCAGTTGTCTTCTAAACATTTGCTGCTCTGTCTTGACTGGAAATATATGGTGGAGGTTTATTTGCTTCTGGAGCGTGAAGTATGGAGGCCATAGCATAAGTAATTGTGGCTGCATTTTTACCTGCTTAAATAATGTTTTTTCTGTATTATGTGGTCATATTTTTTTCTGTCTACAGTGCTCTCCAAGACAATTATCACATTTTTGAGCCTAATCTTTGGTACATAGTTATCACAAAAAAAATCATAATTTCTTAATGCTTTTTGTTGCTAGCATAAATAAGATGAACATTCAGAGCATCATTTGAAGCAAACAAAAAACACAAAAAATGTACAGTTTGAGCTGCAGCTTGTATTCCACAAAATGATGATAATTGTTTATGGGTACAGTGGAAGAGAAGAAGCGGGTTTATAAAATTTCACTGTAGTATGTCACAGAAGATACTAGTATTATCATATGGTCTGGGTTGTAACAGGTAGATTTCAAGTTGGTTGTAGAAGACTCTGTCCCTTGATAATAGTGGTGCACCTGTGATGCAGTGTGG
Source organism: Penaeus vannamei (assembly GCF_003789085.1). Lineage (NCBI taxonomy): Eukaryota > Metazoa > Arthropoda > Malacostraca > Decapoda > Penaeidae > Penaeus > Penaeus vannamei. Next base: position 96,621 of record NW_020868917.1, read on the forward strand.
CAGGCAGTGTCACATATTTTTATGTTTGGGCAGCTGAAGTGGTGTCATAAGGATTTTGCATATTAAAATTGTTTGAGCATAATTCCTATTTCAAAATTTATATGTAATGCATACATGTGTAACTTCTTACTTTGATAGAGAAAATGATTAGTGAGCCCATGGCAGGCCCATGCTAACATATAGTGTGGATGATGAAAATCAGATACTGTTTTATTCGTCTTATTTTATATACCTTTATTTGGATGGTGCTGTGTATGTTGAGGGGGAGGGGGGATCTGGTGTGTGGTGCAGTATTTGGCTAGTAGCCTGATGGACATTGGTTCACTCCCTGGCCCAGTGCCCCTGCTCTCCAGTCTGCTCACTAGCCTAATGATTGGATGCAAGTGAGGGATGTTAGACGGCCACACCTTTCTCATGTATGCTGCCATGCATAATGTTAACGTGTTGTAACTATTTCAGAACCAACCCATAGATGGTACAGAGGAAACTTTTACATATTTTACACTCTTTATTGTTTGTAGCAGTTTCTTCCCATATGCAAGGTTTTCATGTCCTTATTTTTGAAGTACTTTTTTTTTATACTCTGTTCTAAATTTGTGGGAGATAACAGATGTGATGGGAAGATATAGCAGGCCTATTTTGGATGCTGAAACATAAATGATTTATGCATAGTCACTCCTCTTCAGACATTTGTAGGCAGAACAAAGGTGATTTGATTTTGATATCAGTGGTGTGTATAAAAATTGTGTTGTGTAATTCATCTGAAATATAGCTAATAAATAATGGTATTACTTTTTGAGATGGAATGATTTTGAGTGTATCCTGAATGAGGTTAATTAAGAATTTATTTTGGTAAGCAAAAATACACCAAACCATATTT
>NW_020868917.1:100415-102915 GCF_003789085.1 Penaeus vannamei
CCTTGTTATGCCTTGAATTTGTGCCTTGCATCTAGCTGCTTTATTTTCACAATTATTTTTTCCAGTGTCCCTCATAACATTGAAAGGATATGCAAATCTAGAGAGGCGCAAGTGTCCCATTAATCATGTATGTTTGATCTATAACTGGAATGATATATTTCATTCCCATGTGTTCATTAATTCATTCATATATATGATAATAAAAGCAACAATAATGATATTGGTAATAAGAATAATAATATTGCATATTAATTATTTTATTACTGTATAGTTAGTGCGTCGTCAAAGTCTAGGCTCTATCATTAGTGCGCCACTAACCAATAAAGGTTGAGAACCTCTGGTGTATATACAAATTTCACAAAACAAAAAGACAGTAGACCGTGCACATACCCAGTGCCAATGGATCACTGTTATTTTTATTATGATTATTGATGTTATGATTTTTATTATTGTTGTTGCTGCTATTGTTGTTATTGTTTTTGTTATTATGATTATTGATGTTGATTTTTATTATTGTTGTTGCTGCTATTGTTGTTATTGTTTTTGTTATTGTTGTTGTGATTGTTTTTATTGATATTGGTATTATAATTGTTTTTATTGATATTATTGTTGTGATGGTTATAATTATTGATCATTGTTGATGATTGTTATTGTCAGTATGATAATTATTAATAATACTTTTTTACTGTTATTCGTAGTAATAATAATGATGATTATTGTTGCTGTTATTAAATATCTTTATTTATAGTGACGGTCTAGTAGGCCTAGTAATTGACTCTTGTGCCTAAGTACTCATGAAGCCATCTATATATAAACAAAATTGATAAAATAAAACTCCAGTGGACAGTGTGTGTACATGTTCACTCCTAGCAGCAATGGGATAATGTATTGCCTATTTGAAGCTCATTATTTTCATATTGGTTTATGATTTGATAATTTGATGGTATATGTCTGGGTATTCATTTTAAAAAGTTAAACAATCCCTTTGGTTAGTTATATGCTTTCTTGTCTATTATGTAGGAGGAAGGGTCAAGTTGTGTCTACATAACTTGTTTTATGAAAGGGTACTGATAGATATACATACTCAGTCTTTTTTTTTTTTTTTTTTTAAGACTAGTAGGAAGATATTTTTGTTTTGAGAGAATTGTGTAGATGAAGTTGCAGAGGTGGTTCATTGTTTTCAGTTTTTGAAATTTGAGCCTGATGTGTTTATTGGAAGGGTTGAGGGCTTAAGCAGATTGTGTTTATTTTTCATTATTTGTTGATATGATTTGCTATTTGATAGATCATGGATGTAAAGTGACTTCTTTCCCTTTCTGATATGTTATGCGCTATTTTTTGCAGTAACATATCTCTCCTCCACCTTCTCACTCTCTCTCCTTGTCACTCTTCCTAAATTATTCTCTCCTCTCCTTTTTTCTCTTCTCCTCAACTCCTTTCTCCTCTCCTCTCCTCTTCTCTCCTCAACTTCTTTTTCCTCTTTTCCTCTGTTATTTCTCTTCTCTTCGTCACTAATCTATTGCTTTTAAATTCTTACCATACTGTTTTCAACAGATTATGGGTGGTCTAGTGGGAGTTGTGTGAGCCAGACCATCGATATAGTGGTGTGTGCAAGTGTCATGGCCACTGAATGGTAGCCCAAGCTGTTCGACCCCACAGTTACTCTGGCGCAGATTAAGCCGCCCCGCCATACTCCAGTGCCATCCTCAGCACGCACCAAAGTTCCGCCATGTCGGCCAGCGTGCGGACCACACTTCAGACGGTGCCAGAGGCCTTGCCAGCCGATCATGTCACCAAGTCCAAGGTAAGGACACTTATAGGAAATGGAAGCTATAGCTGTATTGTGCATTGTTTCACGTGTTGATCTTACTTGTTTTGTCTTTTGATTTTGTTTATGTATTATCATTGGGAGAACCCTCCAAAGGCAGGAGAGAATGTTGGCATGTCAAGATATGAGGAAAGTCAGTGTACGCCCCCTCCTCCCAGTTTAGGAAGCTTTCATGCAAATATAACTGAAATGAAATGTGCTCAGTGCACACACATTTTCATAAGTTTGGTAAGAGGCATAAGATGGATTGTTTGTAAAAGGTTCTGAGCCCTTAAAATGGCAGCTTGGTTGCTTCAGGCAATGTTGTCATATTGACTCAACAGGGGAGGAATTTGTATACAAGTATGCAGAACAAGTATATATGTTGTGTCTGAGAAATGTAAAGGGAGTCGAAGTGAGGGAAAGAGCAGCACAAGAAGTGCTGTTGTGTTTGAAGTTTTCTTTCTCACATGACTGGATTTTTTTTTTTTCTTCTTCTTCTTTTTTCTTCTCTTCTCTTTTCTTCAAAGATAGGCAGATGTAGAAAGGAATGTGATTGAAAATTTTATATATGTTAATATTTATCCATTTGGTTTTAAGCAATTTTGCATTACTCTAGTGTGTGCCTAGAAATATGTTTTGCAGTATTATCTGTGGTACTTTCAAAATATAAACTGCAATGTATTAAATGGA
>NW_020868917.1:107915-112915 GCF_003789085.1 Penaeus vannamei
CCTCGTGGGGTGTATTTGGGGGGAGGGGAGGCGGGGCTGGGATCAGGGTAAGGGGGGCTATGATGATGGGATTTGGGGAGCGCCGATAGGAGTGGAGGTGGAGGTGTGATGGGATAAGGTTTTGTGGCAAGTGTGTATTTGGATTGTCTCGTGTGCAGCTGCTGCAGGTGTGAAGTTGGTGGGTCTTAATTGGTTGCTCTCCCATTCGCCATGCTTCGTCTCTTGCTATTTTCCTTATTTTTTTATTATTTGACCTTCCCATTTTTCTTTCCGCGTGTTCCCCTTGACCCTGTGATTTTGTATTGCTTTTCCCCATGGATCTTGATCTCATTATTTTCCATTATTTCGCCATCTGCTGTTCCTATTTATACCATCCTATAACTATTCATGTCCTCCTCGCACACGCCAGGACCATGCCGGTTGCCGGGCAGTATCTATTTCTATTGGGTGATCGGGCAACTGCTAATTAAGTCCTCGCATTGAATTGCTTAATAGCGACAATGATCTCGCGGTCACGTTCGTACGGTGCCGGGGAGCAGATCGAGCCTTGGCATTTATCTCCTGCGCGGGAAGATGTGTGTCTGTCGTCTGGGCAGGGAGCTCGAGCGTGACCGAGAGATGTTTTCAGATTTTTCTTTTCCAAGCCGCGGTGACTTTATAAACAACGAATCCATCCTTCCACCCTCGACGCCCTTTGCCTCCTTATACCTCCCCTCCCCCCACTCTCCTTCCCCTACCTCCCTCCCTCCTTCCCTCTCTCTCCGCCATCGCCCGAAGGCAGGAAAACTCCCCGCACACCTCCCACCCTCGGGGGTTGAAAGGGGAGGGGTCGGGATATAACGGCCCGTGAGAGGTGGTGTTGCGGGAAGGGGGGAGGGGCCAGGGGTAGGGATATCACGACCGGCGTTTTTGCCTTACCTGGCCGCTGTTGCCGCGGTTTTATGCCAGGTTGTCGCATGGCGGAGCAAGGGGAGGGGAGGATGTGTGGATCGACTGTCTGTGTAGTCTGTCTGTCTCCGCCTTTGCCTTGGTAGCTGGATCAGAGCGGCATGGCTTCCTGAAAGCAAGGCCATCGGGAGTGTGCTTGTAATTGGCAAAGCAAGCACCGGGGGTAATAATCACTTATTGTTGACGACATCCCTTTTTATTACAAGACCAGGCGATAATATACTTCCGTAATTACATTGGTGAATCATTCGGCTCAGGCGTTATTGCGAGAGGAGACCGTTCCATCAGTTGAAGATTAGTGTGTATTGTCGTGAAGTTCGGTCTCTTTATTTGTTATTAGTTAGTATGCTTCCCCTTCCGTCGAGGTCTCCTATTTTCACGTTTCATTGTGATGTGGGAAATAGTTTATTTATCCAGTAATTTCAGCGCGGCTGAAAAAAAATGCATGATTGTGGTGTTTGTGTTTTGTCTATATACATACATATATATTATATTATATAATATATAATATGTATATATATATGTATATATATATATATATATATATATGTATATATATATATATTATATATATATATATATAGAGAGAGAGAGAGAGAGAGAGAGAGAGAGAGAGAGAGAGAGAGAAAGAGAGAGAGAGGAGAGAATGTTTTTATTTGTTGACTTGTATGTAAGTGTACGTATTGCGATTTGCATTAGGCACCAGAGAGATACATGTGCTTGTGTTTTCACATTCTAAGAAAAGAATTTCTCGTGTATGCGTGCATGCACTCTCGCTTGCATGCATGCAGGTGATTACTTGACCTCCCACGTCACGGCGAATCCGGAAGACGGGCACGATTTCACTTCCCTGCTGCTGGCGGAGAGGGCGGCGCGGGCGGAGATGACGGAGGAGCGAGCGATTCGTGTCCTCGCGGGCGGCCGATTGTGTCCTCCCGGAGTTAGTGCATGGGGGCGTCGCTATGGGGATTTTTTTTTTTATCGGTTAGCTCTGAGCTATGGTGTCATGAGCGTGGAATGCGAATGGAGGCGATGGTGGGGGGGGGGGGAGGGAGCAGAGGGAGGCGAGGCGATGGGATGGGAGGGGAGAGGAGGGGGGAGCGACCAGTTGGAGACAAGGGTGAAACGGGGAAGGAGGAAGTCCGTGAATGTGAGCGGGAGGGCGGGGTGACTACGGGGGTGGGGGGGGGATAGGGAAGGGTGTAGGGGAGGAGCGGTACAGGTGGCTTGGGTGACTAACCGCTGCAGCAAACCCGTGATCATGATGCGTGGTAGGGGAAAGGGAGGGGGTGGAGGTCGGGTGTGGGGGACTTATTCCCATTTGACTTTTTATGATAATCCTCCTCATCTTCCTCCTCCCCTCCTCTCTAATCCCTCCCTCCCTCCCTCCTGCTCTTTCATGTTTTTTTCATATTAACTTTTCCCCCATATCCTCCACAATCTTTATTTCGCGTGTTTCCACGTTTCCTTCCGTCTCCTCCACCCTCCTTATCTCTCTCTCTCTCTCTCTCTCTCTCTCTCTCTCTCTCTCTCTCTCTCTCTCTCTCTCTCTCTCTCTCTCTCTCCTCTCCTCTCTCTCCTCTTTCTGTCTGTCTGTCGCTGTTCTGTCGTCTGTCTTCGTCTTGTCTCGTGTCTTAGTCCCAACGTCAACAGCAGCTCGCTCTGTAACCATTGTCAGCGTTAATAAGAGTCTCACGCCACGGGGCCTACATCACTCCCTTCCCCTCCTTTCTCCCCTCTCCTCTTCCTTCTCCCTCGCCTCCCTTTCCTCACCCTCTCCCTCCACCTCCTACCCCTCCTACCCTCCTTTCCTCCTCCCCTTACCCTTTCTCCCTCCTCTTTCCTCCTCTCTTGCCCCTCCTTCCTCCTCCTCTCGCTCACCGCCACTCCCGATCCGCTTTCCCACAAGCCATCTCTATTTCTGTTTCAGCCCATGTTGTCAATTTTCCTGTCATGGCCATAATAACGTGCGCTGGTAGTTTGTTATTGGGTTACGATGTCATAATTGTACGTGATTGGCTTTGATGTGGAGCCTGTAAGTAAGTCGGTGGCGCAGGGATTGAGCTTCTTGAATCGACTCCCGCAACGCAATCGCCCAAGCAGCGGTAGCGAAGTCCTCTCACTCTCTAGCGAACTCTTCTCACTCTCCAGCGAAGCCCTCTCACTGCTCGGTAAGGCAAAGTCCTCTCCAGGGAAAGTCCCTCTCCCAGCGAAGCTCCTTTCTCACTCTCTAGGAGAGATGTGCTGTGTTCGCAGCGAAAGTACCTGCTACTCACTCGCGAAGTTCTCCCCTTCTCTGGTGGAACGCTCGTTCTCAGACCTCTCGTAGCCAAGTCCTCTCCTAGCAAAGCCTCCTCTCATCCTCCTAGTGAACTCTTCTCATCTCTAGCGAGTCCTCTCCAGCAAAGGTCATCGCGACTCTCTAGTGAACCTTCTCACTCTCCATTGCCCAAGTCTCTCCAGCAAGTCCCTCTCACTCTCATAGGCAAAGTCCCTCTTGAGCGAAGTCCTTCTTGTAGAGTTTTCTCTCACTAGGAATTCCTCTCTCCAGCAGGAGTCCCTGCTCACTCTTTAGCCAGAAGATCCTCTCCAGCGAAGTCCTCTCACTCTCTAGCCAAGTCCCCTCTGCGCAGCGAAGTCCTCGTCACTCTCTCCTTAGCCCAAGTCTCTCCCAGCGAAGTCCTCTGCACGTCATAAGTCCCGCGGGACTCTCGGGAAGGTACGAGGGAGGAGGATAAATGGCGGCGCAGGCGGCGGTGGGCTGCCCGGGGCGAACGCTCGTAGTACGGCCCTGCTATCACGACAAGTGCAGCCGGTACTCGCCGATGACCGTTCCGTGGTGGTCGAGCGCGACCTTCGTGTTTCTTTCCCACGCTGTGTGCGCTCTCTTACGTCACACTGCTCGCTCGCTCGCTCGCTGTTGCTCCCTTCTGTCTGCTAATGCTGGTACTGCTCCCTGTTTGAATGTTTAGCGATGCTTGTTTCTTGTTCTGATTCTTATTCTTGTGCTTGCTCCTTGTCCTTTTTTTTCTGTCCTGCGTGTTGTCTTCTCGCGAATCGCGTGCCCTTGTCGGTGTTATGATGTTTGTTTGGGTGTTCGCGTGCCTGATTGGGGGGGGGGGGGGGTGGAGGTGTAGGAAAGAAGGGGGATGTATTGATTAATATTGTGTTGTGATGGTTCGCCGCTTCCTTTTCCATATCGCGGGGGTATAGCAACACCCGGCTGGAACAGTATGCTTTCAACACACGACCGCACTTACGGGGAGTACACATACACTCGTACATACAGAAGTAGACATAAAGCGCGCTCGCCAGTTCACTGTCATTTCATCTCTCTCTCTCTCTCTCTCTCTCTCTCTCTCCTCTCTCGTCTCTCTCTCTCTCTCGGTCATCGTACGCTCTCTCTCTCTCCTCACTCACTCACTCACTCACCCACTAGCTCACCGTCACTCACTTCACTGGCAACTCAGCGTCACGTCACTCACGCTCACTCCAACTCGCACTGCGAAACTGTTTTCACTCATCCTCACGGTCCCCGACTCTCACCTCTACATGCACTCACCCACCCAACCCACAAACCCACCCACCCCACCTCACTCACCCTACGTCACTCACTTCACTCACTCACCACTGCCACTCACTCACTCACCTACCCACTCACTCACGTCACTCACCCATCGGAGACGGAACTCACTGCATCGCTCATCAATTCACTCTATTTCTGTACTAAACTTCACACATTCATTCGCAGAACCAGTAAAGAATGCAAATTTTGCTGAAGACGGAAAGAATGCCGCGTTTCAAGTAATTTGCTTGCCATAACTCCTCTTGGTATTCCAATAAGAGTGCAGACATGCCCGCCTTTTATGTCCGCATTTCTTGTTTAGAATGGATCGCTTGGTGATTTTGCCGAACTCCCTCCCATGTTATTATCTGCTTTTCTCTCTCTGTGTCGTGTGCTCCGGCAATAACAAAAGTCCATATGAACCCTTGTCTCATGTGTATCCGCCCCCCTCAGCCCTCTCTGCCTGTCTCTGTCTGCTCTCTGTTCT
>NW_020868917.1:120415-122915 GCF_003789085.1 Penaeus vannamei
CGGGCAAGTGGTTCGGGGAATCAATCCTTCCGCGAAGAGATTGATGAGGGTTTGATAATGGGTTGTTTACGGGTGGAGGGGCAGATGTTCCCGGCGAGGCGGGGCTTTGGGCTCGCGCTGTGTGATTCAACGGAAAAGGGTGTGGAGGAGGAGGAGGGGGGGGGGGGGTCGTCTGAAAGATTGAAACAAAAGCAACAGGTTTCGGAGGGTTTCACACGTTCATTCACTCGCCCTTTCACTCACTCACGCATTCGCTCACTCATTCATTCGCTCGCTCGCACGCACGCATGCACGAACGCACGCACGCGCGCACTCACTCACTCACTCACTCACTCACTCACTCACTCTATCACTCACTCACTCACTCACTCTATCACTCACTCACCCACTTATTCACTCTATCACCACTTATTTACTTTCATTTACTTACACTCACTCACTTACTCACTTGTTCACCCATTCACTCACTCGTTTACTCAGACGCACAGAACCTTTCCCCGCCACTATTAGTGCATTGCCGCAAATGGACCCATTGCCAAGCCGCAGCGGAAAACAAGCGACACGGGGGGAAAAGGGAACTCTATAATGGAAGAAGACATGCGAAACGATTTTTTTTTTTATTAATGAAGTAATTTTAGGGCTAATTGTTTTTTTTTTCTATTTCCATTTTGTTTCTTTTTTTGTGTATTTATTTTCATTTCTTCTTTGTTTCTTTTTACAATGGGTATTTGTTTTCCTTTGGATAAGAAATCGCGAGCGTAATTGCTGGAGAAACCGCCGCTGTAACCCTTTGGTCATTTCTACAATCGTTTTAAACATCCATTGATAAAATCGATACAGAGGTTTCAACTGCTGGTGCATATAGGTCCGTTTAGCAGCCTTGACCTGGTAAGATTTTTTTTTTTTTTTTTTTTTTTTTTTTTTTTTTTTTTTTTTTTTTTTTTTTTTGCGTAAAAGAACATTCAAGATTTTTCTTTCTTTTTAGCGAATAGGAACATTCAAGACATTTTTAAAGAAATGTGTGTGGGGGTAAAGGTATTTATGTGGTGGTTGTTTTCCCCCTGTTTTTAGGTGTGCGTGCGCCTGACCTGTCCTGTTTCCTTCTTTGATGCTTGCGAGGTCAGCGTGGTGGTGGTGAGGGGGGGAGAGGTCATTGATTTTCGTGTCCGGGAGGCGAGAGAATTGAAGCGGCTCTCGTGCACGCCGTGTGGGGCTTCGGACGACGTTCTCCCGTCGGCGCTGATGTTGGGACTGGTGGCGGCGGTGGCGGGGGCGGCGGTTTGGCGTAGAGGTGATGCTGGAAGAAGGGGCGGGTGCTGGTGTGTGTGTCGCCCGCCTACCAGCCACTGTGTCTCTTCTTTGTCTCTGTCTGTCTGTCTCTCCCTCTCTTTCTCTCTCCCTTTCAATTATCTCTCTCCTCTCTCTCCTCTCTCTCTCTCTCTCTCTCTCTCTCTCTCTCTCTCTCTCTCTCTCTCTCTCTCTCTCTCTCTCTCTCTCTCTCTCTCTTTTCTCTTCTCTCTCTCTCTCTGTGTGTCTGTCTATCTGTGTGCGTGTGTGTGCCTGTTTGTTTGTGCGTGCGTCTTTCTCTTTCCCCTCCCTTTCCTCCCCCTCCCCCTTTCCCCTCCCCCTCTGTCTGGCGATAGGTGTCAGCTTGCCTCCGTGGCCTTTGCGGTCGAGGTGCATCCCGGCGGAACAGCTGAAGAAGGCGACGATCTGCCGTCAGTAGAATCGCGGTGATCTTGGATGCCTTTCAGCGTGTCGCGACGCCGCCTACCTACCGCTCCCTACTGCCGCTTACTGCCTGCCTGCTGCTGCTGCTGCTGTTGCTTTGTCACCGTGAGCACACAGAGGATGCCACTCATCCTGCAGCTCGTGCGGGGCAGGCCGGCACGGGGATCTACTGATGCATCGCTCCCACCGGTTGGCCTCGAGTCGAATCGTTTCGAGATCCTCTTTGTTGGCCTGGCCTTATGAGGCCGAGGGGCAGGACGGCCCGAGGAGGCGGAGGAGGTCGCTATCGCGGGCGGCGATCTGGGGGGCGACGAAGGTGTGGGCGGCAGTAGTGTCCGAGAGAGAGCACGGCGCGGTCGAGTGGGGGCGCTTGGAGGACGGGCCCGCGTGTCGTGTGAACTGACATCACGTGATGGATTTCGAAGAGGTAGGGGAGGAGACAGACGGAGGGAGGACCCGGGGAGGAGGAGGAGGAGGAGGAGCTGCCAGATTTATGGAGTTCGCGTGAGCCGGGTTCTCGAGGTTCATCATGCTGTACATTCACTGTCGGCCATGCGGTTCTTTATGGAGGGCTGGAGTAACTCTACCTGTCTGTCTACCTATGTGCCTGCCTCTCTCTCTCTCTCTCTCTCTCTCTCTCTCTCTCTCCTCTCTTCATCTCTATCTATCTATCTATCTATTCTATCTATCTATCTATCTATCATCTATCTATCTATCTATCTATCTATCTATCTATCTATCTATCTATCTATCTATCTATCTATAGGAA
>NW_020868917.1:127915-132915 GCF_003789085.1 Penaeus vannamei
AAAGAAAAAAAGTGGCTTGGCCCTCCTGGGACTCTTGACCCTGGCCGATTTGGGCCAAACAAAACAACCAAAAAAAAAAAGAAAAAAAGAAAAACAACCACACAACACCACGCGGGCGATGAAAAAAAAAAAAAAAAAAAAAAAAAAAAAAAAAAAAAAAAAAACAAAAAAAAAAAGAAAAAAAAAAAAAAAAAAAAAAAAAAAAAAAAAAAAAAACGAACATAAATTGAAAAAAACTACAAAGAAAAAAGAAAATGAAATGTAGGACAAAAAGCAAGCGACAAGAAATAAAGTGTTAAATCTTAAGTTGAAAAAAAGCCGTCCGCCCCTCCCAGCGATCCGCGGCCCCGGCGCCGCCGTCCGCATGCCCCGCCAGTTTTTAGCCTGGCCTCCACCATTTTCCAGGCCCGCCGGGGTCCTCCCCCTTCGCCGTCCTCATTTTTATTCTCATTCTCAGGTCTCCTCTTCCTTCTTCTTCTCCTTCCTCGTCCTCATTTTTATTTCTCATTGATTTCTCAGTCCCTCCTCTTCCTGTCTTCTTCCTCTCTTCTTCCTCTTCCTTCTTCTTCTTCTTCTTCATTCTTCTTCTCTCTCCTTCTCCTTCTCCTTGTATATTCAACCCTTTTTTTTTCTTCTTCTTTCTTTTCCTTTTCCTCCTTCTTCTTCTTTTCCTCTTTCTCCTCTCTTCTTTCTTTCCCTTTCTTTTTTCTTTTCTCTTTCTTTCTTCTTCTTTCTTCTTTTTTCTTCTTCTCTTTTTCTTTCTTTCTTCTTCTTCTTCTCTTCTTCCTTCTTTTCTTCTCTTCTTCTTCCTCCTCCTCCTCCTCCTCCTCCTCCTCCTCCTCCTCCTCCCCTCCTCCCTCCTCCTCCTCCCTCCTCCTCCTCCGATCCTGCTGCCTAATACTGGATCCCCTTCGCCTGATTGTTTTTTTTTACGCTGTTGCTATTTGTTTCTTTTTGATGATTTTTTTTTTTTTTTTGCTTATTTTTCCTCTTCGTTGTTTTTTTTTCGTATGTGTGCACTTTCCTTTGTATGGGTTTATGAGAGTTGGTTTGAGCTCCGGGTATGTGTTTGTGAGTGTAGAAGGTGGAAGGAAGAGAGAGGGAAGGAAGTGACCCACATGATAGAAATGAAGGATTATACGTTGGATTTTTTTTTTTTTTTTGGAGGGGGGGGCATAATAGCGTGGATGTTATGCACAAAGGGAAATCGACAAAAACAAATGCCTACCCGAAGCAAAGAAATTGTTCTTATTCGCTCTCGGCCAGCGAGTTGTTGATGCACCTAGTTCAGCTTGTCTAGTCCCAGTATGTTGAGAAATAAGTTCTGATATAATCATTTCTAATTTGTTCTTGCCTCCTCTCTCCCACAGGTAAGTGCGCTGGATGACGGCAGCGCAGGGCCCCCCGGTGAGTATGAGACCCTCCAGCGCCGCGCGGCGTTGATCCTTGTGGCTTGGTTGGCTGCCACGAGGGAACGGACGGCGCTCCTGCCGGGTTTTGCTTGGCGCTTCCTCCTGCTCGCGCTCTTCTTCTTCTCCCCCTTTCTGGATGACTCACAGCTGACAGTTCAGATTTCTTTCTGATGCTCGACTGACTTCCCAGTGACTTAGGAGACTTGGTGATGACGACGCCTTTCGTGTTTTATGTCTGGATACTTTTACTGCGAGTTGCGTTGCGTGCGTGCGGTACGAGCGGTGCTTTCCTCGCTTGGCGGCTTGCACACGCGCTCGCTCCCCGTGGCTTTGTTGCGACGGCACGTGTTCCCGTCAGCCACCGCGACCTGGCCGCGATCTCCCTCCGGAGGGGAACAACCCGGCGGAATTGCGAAGTGTACCGGATTTTGAACCCTTTTGTGTGCGTGTTTGAATGTACCATTTGCATCTTATGGGGCCTGTTTACAGTGCGTCTACGCAGCGAGGGCCTCGTCGGGGGGAAAGAGTGCTGCCTCGCAATTGGTCAGTGTCTTAAATGGCCGGGGAGGTCGGGTTCGCGATAGGCGCAGTTGCTGCGGGGCTGAGCGCCGCACAAGCCCATGCCGCAGAGTGCCTTGACTGAGTACTGGAAAATGCTCTTGGGGACATCCGGCGGTAGGAATTGTCACAGTGGAAACAATGCGTCACAGGTCATGTGAGGCTTAGTATGGAGGAGGCCCCTCTCGCTCCTCACGCTATACACGCTCTTCGGAGACATGTTAACAGACGTACAAGGAGTTGTGAGAAGAAAACTGCTTTTATGGCATTATGCACACGGGTCGGACGGTACGATACCACGAAATCCCTTGTAGTTATTGAGAGATGCAATGAAGGCGACACATGGACGAGCATGAAAGTTAATAGAATAGACCGGGTGTTAGGGCGGTGCTCATGTCTGTATATAATATACATCACATAGGCCGGACATAAGCCTGTCAGTTGTATGCAGCACCGATAGCAGGTCATTCAAATCATACAATCCCTCCAGGACCCAGCCAGGCACGTCACCACCCCGGCCGCATGCCAACACAATATATATAATAAATATATGATAAAGACTATATCCATCTGACGGGCTTACACACATGGGTCAGTTCCGCCATCTTCGGACTGGAAACTTCCTACTTCTTTTCTTCTGCGACTCATGGTGACTGCTCATCCCCCCCTAGCCCACCTTCTCCCCCCTACCTCCTCTAACCTCCTCTACCTCCCTCATCTCCTCTTTTTACAACCTCCTACATTCCTCTCTCTACCGTTACCATCTTCCTCTCCGACGGTAATTATGATTGCCCTTCCTTCTTCCATTAAAGCCCTCCCGTAGGCTTATCTTCATTGAAGCCGTCGGCAGTTCTTCTTGGTTGTAAAGGAGGCGCTGTACGCGTTATCGATAGAGGCAGAGTACGTCTCCTAACCAAGATGTGGAAAGTGATAACTGAAGGGAAAAAGAGAAAATTCCAAGTCTGGCCGGTGGCTGTGAGTGGAAGGCTCTGCGGTGGCAGTGCGGAGTGAGTTCCTTCAGGTGTGGTGTTAAGGTGGGTGATACAGGTAGTGGTGTTGAGAGTGTTGGAAGCTAGCCAGGGCCGGCTATGCCTTGGTTGACGTTAGGGTGAGCAGAAACCGAGGGCTCGCGTGACTGTAAGTCGGATAAGTGTGAAAGGCGGTTTACTAGCCCCGATTTCAAATGTATTGCTAGTTGCTTTTTGTGTTGGGTGTGATATGATACCCGGCGGGATGAGCTGCCCTAGACAGGATAGTGAGACAAGGGCCCTTTTGCGGTAGAGGGCAGACACAGACATATTTATAGCGAACGTAAGCTCGAGGTGAGTTGTTACGCACAGTGAAGAAGACGCCTTAAGAGAGTATAGACAGTATATTTTCAAAGTTGTGGGTGAAAAGTTATGGGGTTCAGTCTAGATAATTTGCTGAGTAGCGGCGTTCTCATGCCGTTTTTTTAATAGAAATGGCGTGGATCGGAGGGGGAAAGAGGGAAGCAAAAGCTGCTCTGCGGGAAATAATTGTTCTCCTTACTGTGATTTTTACTCTAGTTTGATATGCACACTGGTGCCCAAGGGCGTTCTCATGCCGTGTTTCGGCCGAAGCCAACTTCCACGTCCACGGTTTAGATATTCCATTCCGGTAGTGGTTCGGCACCGCAACTTAATTGACTAATGGAATTGTCCAAAATAGAAGCAAATTCGTTTTTTTTTTTTTTTCGTGGTATGAGCATGTAAGGGCAAGTTGAAGTTACACTGCAGAATAGGATATGTAAGCACGAATGGAATAATTATATGATTTTCCTGTTCTCCGAAACATTTTCTCATTCTGTGGGTCAAGTTTTCCGTCTGCCACTTGACTGCACGTTGTCGGGTGGGAGGTGGGCCGGGGTGGCTTTTTAACGGGGGTACAATCGTCACGGCACGAGGGGAGGGGGGGGACTGCGACCGTCCTGGTGGTGGTTGGCGACTATCCCCTTAGGGTTTATGGCCTTTCGTTCAATATTTTGATCTGTGCAATTACTCACCCATAGTGCTAAGCATGTTACTATCTGATTAAAGGGTAAGGCTTCGGACGCGTCCCCAGTTGATTGCATGCTTAATTAGCATCCGGGTTCATGTTTAAATGACTTCAACAGTGCTTAATTATCGAGAATGAATTCTAATTTGTCAAAGGAAGAAATTACAGGGAGATAACTCTGTTAGTCGTTTCAGTCGATTGAAATCACAAGTTGCGTGTGCAACAGTTAAGCTTCTTGACATTTCCCAGAATGGGATGAGTGTAGCGGCGCAGCGGGTGTGAGGAGCCCTTCATCCCACGTGTGTACTCACGGCATGCCACTCTCCCCTTCGCTGTCTCATCCCCTTGTACTCTTCGCTCCTTTCGTTTGCACGGACGCAATGATCGTCAGGCAGAAGACAGTCCTGCGGCCACCGCCTCGAACTTTTTACCCGACAGTTCCTTCCAGCTGGTCCCCTCGCGGTAGCCACCTACCGCCATTGTTGTCTTTCGGGCGTGTTCTCCTCGCTTTCTTGTATTTCGAGCCTTCTGCTCTGTCTAGGGCTCTCTTGTTCTCGTTTTTCGCTCTGGTATGTTTGTCTTTGTGTTTTTAAACGGTGCTGCAGTATGCGGTGTCAGCGATTATTGTCAGCGGGTCGCGTGGCAAGCGGTGGTTTAGGGACGCGTTGGCAACTGCGGGCGGGTTGGTTCCCGGTGTCGGGCTTGACCGGCCCTCGCTGAGTCAGTTCCTCGGGGTGCTCGTCACGCAAAGGTGTGCCTCTGCTGTGTCTGTGTTAAAAGCAAATTTCTCGCCCATTTATAGATATTTTGTTTCTTGATATGGAAAAGGATGGGTTCGGCGAAGTGCTACATCTGATTTTGGTGGATGATATACCCGTGTGTGTGATGAGATTCACCTGCAGAACTAATGCAGGTGGCGAGTGGTTGCAGCAGCAAACATAGCGAGTTGACCACTCGATCTGGCTAGACCCTAGAATGGCCGTTATTGGTGTTAAATCCCCATAACTGTTGTGC
>NW_020868917.1:137915-143626 GCF_003789085.1 Penaeus vannamei
GGATAGGAATGGTGATAACAGTGCGTGTGATGAGGATGACGTAACGAGTAAAAGGAGTGGACAAAGCCCCGTCATGCGCTGGCGGTCACCCCGGTATCACGACCGCCCTACCGCTCCACCCTTCCTCCGTCACACATACACCCCTACACTTCCCCCTCCCCCTCCCTCCTCCCCTTTCGAGTCATGCACTACCGCTGCCTACACCACCGCTGCGTGTCACCGCCAGCGCTCCCTCGGTCTCCCCGGCGGTGTTGTCGAGGTCGCTGCTGTCACCACACGACGACCCCCCTGTGGCATTGCCTCCGCCTCTGCCTCGGGTCCTGTCGTTCGTCATCGCCGTCTCGTTACCGGCGCCGCCCCCGTCGTCGCGGCCATTATCACCGTCCCATTCGGCGCCGCCACATTCATTACCATAGTCGCATTCTCCGCCATCGCCGGGATAACAACAGGAAATCCCTCGTTACGTGCACACCTCCCATCCGTGCGATGTACTATACCTCGTCGCGGCTCCTCCTCCCCCTCCTCCCTTCTCTGTGGCTCTCTCTCCCTCTGTTTTTTTTTCTCTCTCTCTCGCTTTCATTCCTTTCTTCGTATCGTCTCTTGCTTCGCCTTTCTTCCTCTCTCTCTCTCTCTCTCTCTCTCTCTCTCTCTCTCTCTCTCTCTCTCTCTTCTCTCTCTCTCTCTCTCTCTCTCTCTTCTCTCTCTTCTCTTCTCTATCTCTATCTTCCTCCTGGTCCACATTCCCCATCTTCCTCGCTCCAGCTGTGTCGTGTATGCTTTTGCGGGTTCCGCCTCGAGAGATGAGGGGACGTATAGGCCTATGAGTCGGCAATGCGCTCCGGTTGTTTCTCGTGCGCGGCTCCTTGTTCTGCGATTGTCTGTTTTCGTTGCGGATGGGGAGAGGGGAGAAGGAGAAGGGGAGGGGGCTTTTGGAGAGGAGGGATAGGTGGAGAAGGTGGATGGGGGGGGGGTGAGATTTGAGTTTTGCTGCCATGGGAAAATCCTCCGGCGCTTTTGGAGGTTGTTGGGGAGGGACGTCTCGGTGCTCTGGCGAGGAGGCGCGGGACCATCTGTCATTGCCGGATCTCCCAGCCCTCCTCGGTCTCTCGGGCCTGAGCGGTCCCTGTCCTTCTCTTCCGCCGCAGTTACTTCCGCCGTCCCGCAGACCCCCGGGGGCGAGGGGAAGAGGCGAGAAGGAAGATGAGAAGGAAATGCAGAAAAATAGTCCTTTATGATTAAAAGACAGCAAGGACGATGTCGTAGTGATGCAATGACGAACGTTCGGGAATTATACATGTCTCTGATATATCCTCAGTAACACTAAACCTGTAACAACATAAAAAACAAGGTCTAGGGAGGAATATTACTTGAGCAGAAATTCGAACGACTAAGGTAAAAAAAGGGAGGAGAAAAAAGGGGGGGGAGTGCCCCTAATATGCTTGCTCTGAACTGCTAAACTTGGGAGATTGTCAGCGTAGTCGGTGGAGGGAGGTAGGATGGAGGGGCGGTTGTTTCCCATCCGGGATAACCATTTCGGGGACAGGGATGGGCGAGAGGGTTGGGGAGGCGGTGGGCCAAGGTGGGATGAGGGGGGTGGGAGGGAGTAGGTTATTGTACAGTATGTGATGGTCTTGAACACCCGTCGGCCGTCCTCCCTCTAACGGTGGGACTTCCTCACATTAGTGACGTCACTTCCGGGGCCAGCCTCACGAGCTCCTGTCTTTGCGTGGAGGAGTAACTTTTTGAGACGTTGGACTCGTCGCATGTGGCCACGGGTTTCGATCAAGTAAGAGGCAGGTTTCGAAGAGGTGGAGGTCCAGATCTTTTGCCGTTCTGTATCGCGCTGCATCCATCAAATGCACCATTGATTGCCATTGATATTATCTCGCGAATAAAGTTTGATGGTACGAGTCTTACAGGTTAGTCCTATTTTTGTAGTAGGACGCGCAGGCCTCTCCCAAGGACGCGTTGCGGAGAGGCGGGGACAAAAGAGCTCGATGTGGAGACTGGCTAGATCAAAGGAGCGCGTCGTGAGGAGACCCCGAGCCAAGGCAGGAATTAGTGAGAAGTGTTCTTAGGACTAGGGAACCAGAAGTGCTCAGATTTTTTTTTCTTCGCCGCGGGGGACTCCGAATGTTTTATTTAAGGAATGGGGGTGAGATAGAGTTCATTTCTCTGTTCGTCTTGATGTTAGATCGGTTTGAATGAGACGGAGAATACGGTAGACATTTGCAGTGAGACATACACGTCGGAAGTAGATAGGCAGGATTTTGGAAATGCGATGGCACGCAGGACCTTTAGACTCTGTCGCGCTGGAAGTTCTGTCTGATTTTCAATGGCAGGTCCAGTCACTTACCAGATTGTTGACGGATTATATTCGCGCAGTTCAGTTCGATGCCTCGATGTCGTTGGTCAGCGTTTGTGCCTGATCGCGAAGTCCGTTCGTATCGTCACATTTGTTCAGAAAGCATCCCCGTACGCGTTTGTTTACACTCGAACCATTTTGCCGATGGAGTAATCCGTCAACTACCAAACTGATAGCCTGTCATATCGAGAGCAGACGAGCGTAGAGCGAGATGAGCGGCCTCTATGACTCAGAGCCAAGTCGCGCCTCGCTGCTCTCACCAGCTGCACCTGTCATGAGAGAAACTGTGACAGGAGGTGGGGGGGGGGTGCAGCCTCGTGGCATCGATCGCAGAACGAGAGGTTTCTCCGGGGCTTTTAATTGTAAACTCTCTTGACATCATTATAAACTGGCTCAGCCGCTCGGTCCCGTTATTGAAATTTACGCGCCCCGGTTGGCTGGCAGTAATAGCGAGCGAGACCTGCGAAACGCTTGATTTAGAAGAGAAAAAAAATAAAAATTAATTATTGGTTAATGGTGTGTTTTTTTACTTGTGACATCCTGGACGGTCGGCGTCGTCATTAGCACGGGAAATTGTCATAGCGGCGGCACACCACTGCCATCGCGGAGATGTCACGCAGCGCTTTTCCTTCCCCTTTGGTGTCCTCGGGCGACTGTGGACGCGGGGTGGTTATCGCACATGGACGAGCGCGGCGTCGAGGTGGTTCCAGGCCCCGAAATCGCCGGGCGCTCGTGTCGGACGCCGCAACGGCCCGATCAGAGCGACATTCCCTCGACTTATATGGAAGTCATTTGGCCCAAGCTGGTTTCGGCTCCTCCCGAGTCGAGGCATCCGCCGTCCGTTTTCGTTTCCGAATGCCGACGACCCGCCGCCGCGCCGTTGTCAGTAGTTGAGTCGGCCCGTGTGAAAATTAGGTGTCAGTTTTGTGCTGAATTCGTAATATAAGCGGACGGGGCGAAACTGTCGGCCTTATCGACCACTGCTCACTGCTCCGAAATGGCGATGGAAGCGAATGTTTCTCTCGAGTAATTGCGCAAATGGAGCCCGGTGGAAATATCGCTAATATTTAATGTTTTTACTGTCACGATTAAAAAACAAGCTTTGATAACATTCCCGTTAAAGCGAGGAATGCTCTGAACACGGTTTCAGCCCCCCCTCTCTCTCTCTCTCTCTCCTCTCTCTCTCTCTCTTCTCTCTCTCTCTCCTCTCTCTGCTCTTCTCTCTTTCTTCTCTCTCTCTCTCTCTCTCTGCTCTCTTCTCCTCTCTCTCCCTCTCTCTCCATCTGCTCTCCCTCCTCTTCTCTCCCTCTTTCTCCTACTCCCTCAATCTATTTCTCCCTCTCCCTCCGATCCTCCAACACACTTATCTACACTTTCCCGTCTGCTAAACCCGTCTACATTCCTCTCCCTTCCTCCTCCTCCCTCTCCCCTATTCTTCCTCTCTCCCTCCCTTCTTCCTCGCCTCTCGTCCTTACCCTTTCCTCCGCCCTCATACCCCTCAACCTATACTTGCTAGCTTTACTTTATCCGTAAACTTCGGTGTCTCACAATATAAATATATTTTTTATCGTATATCTCTGTATCTCATCACAAAACTCCTTCTCAACTCGTATGTATTTCCGACCTGCCTGTGAATATGCACGAGAAATCGTACACCAAGAGTGTTTGCATCCCCTCCAGTGTCCTTTAACTGTTACGCAACAGATATGACCAATAGTAGTGAGCGCAACATGAACTGAGCATTTACACCTCATCGTGAATTAATCAAGCGCACTATGTAATCAGATTCGGGCGGGTGCCCGGGCCGAGTATGTGGGATGTGCCATGGGGGGCAAAGGCGAGGATGGGATGGGAATGGGTAGGAATGGTGTATAGTCAGTCTGGAGTGGTGAGGGACAGGCTGAGCGAAGGGAGAGATGGCTGATGCGGGGGAGGTGGGATTTTCTCAACTGGAGTGCAAGTTGGTGAGTGGAGAAGTGCTACATGTGTGCCGTGGCTCTGGGATTGTCGCTCACGTGAAGGAGGGGAATGAGTGATAGGACATTGGGATGCTCTATAGGGAGAGGGGCGGATGCTCAACACGTCGTGGGAATGGATGCTCTGCTGGGAATAGCTTGATTGGTATAATTAGGGGATAGAGGAGTGCCGAATAGGGGTAAAGCGAGCGAGTGGTAGCGAGTAATTAGAGATGAACAGCGGATAGTGTGGGAGAGGAGAAGGATGAATCATGTGAGAAAACACGAATTCGACGTGTACGTAGACCCGCGGTTCGACCATGGTACGAAATATTAAGATCGCAGAGCTGGCTTCAAGTACACATCAGTGTGACGGACGATTAGCGGAGATTGAGCGATCAAGCTATAGGTACCACGTCATACAGGCGGCCGTACTTGAACTACTGCGGAGTATACTGTCGGCTGGAGTTAATACACCCGTATGATGTAGAAGAGTGAACTGAAAGATGGCAAAGGCAAAAAAACGGAAGTTTAATAATCTTTCCAAGCGTGGTGAAAAGTGAAAAAGGCGAGGAACACAGAACGGAGTGGAGGAAGAGCTAAATAGAGGGCAACCAAGACATCAGTGAGGTGTATGAGCGGACGAAGATATACAGAGCAGTGTTATGAAGTTTCTTGAGGTTATCTCCAGTACCTCTGCATTTCCCAATCCTCCTGTCTCTCCTTCGTTTTAATTTATTTTTTATCACTATCTGTGTTTGCACCCATCTCCACTTCGTTGTCCCCAGTTCGTCTCCATACCTGTCTCACTCTCTCGCCATCCCCTCCTGCCCTATACAGAAGGCAAATCTACTCAGCTACTTCTTTAGCCTCTGTAACAAAAAATCCCACTCCTGTACTTGCCCTGGATAGTTACTGTTAATACAAGACATCGAACCACACTCTGTGTTTAGCCCGAAGCACTTTTCTATGGCCGCGCAATGAGCATCACACGTTCCTTATTGTTACCTCTCTAAGCTTCCTTACCATACGACCTCGCATCTTTCTACACTCTCTCCCACCAGACCTACCTCATATCACCTCCCCTCTTCTTCCAGCCCTCCTTTATGCTACCTTATTTTTCAGGCACCACTCCTCCCGCTTTCTCTCCCTCTCGCGTACATTACTGAGTTAGCTATAAAATTAGGCCCTCCTCCAGCCACCGTGGTGTTTCTAAGGGAGGTGAAGCCGCACGCACATTAACTGGTCGCTCTGCTAAAGGCAGGCGAATTCCCGGTGCGGGTTCCGGGTACGTGCCTTCACCACCTCGAAGCAGCGAAAGTTGATTTCGTATACACCGCATCCACATTATGCTTTCAAGCTGCCAGGTTTTGTGGAATATCAGTGTTCCC
>NW_020868917.1:143687-146187 GCF_003789085.1 Penaeus vannamei
CCCGGCCCCGCGGAATCCCTCTGCCCCGGGAATCGCGCTGAACAGGGAGGAGAGGAGAAAGAGAGAAGATAGAGAAAGGGAGGGAGGGAGAGAGAGGGTTCGTTAAGAAGCGTCGGCGGCGTCGGCGTAGCAGCGGCTTCGAGGCTGCCTGCGGGAGTCATTGTCTGCGGCAGGGAATTGGGTCACGGGGTGTTCGGGCTGTCGTCGGTGTTTATTTACATGTACTTGTGTACGTCTTTGACCTCGGATTTTGGGAAGGGGGGCTGTCACGAGAGGCCAACCCCCGCGATGTGCGTCGGGCTCCTTTCGCCGTCGGCCGTGGGAGCGAAGCGGAGTTGGAGGGAGAGAGATGGTTCCAGGGGAGAAAAGGCTCGGTGTGAGGGTTGCCATGCCGGAGCCGTAGATCAGCCAACGCCAGGGCAATATCAGTAGCGATTGCGGTAACGCATTGTATGCTAAAGAGGGCAGCTTATATGTAATGAGTTCATAGTTGCTTGCTAATGTCGCCCTAACGTCAAATTACCTTCCATTACAGATTCTACTGCGAATTAAGCTCGAGGGAACAGTTATAGGATATATAGGATTAATATTCTTCCATCCCAGGTGCGATTGCCGTCTCATGACCATCATAGGGCAAAGGTGGCAATAAATAGGGCTTAAGAGGATGAGGGACCGAGGCGAAGGACTCCGGGGAAGGAGAGCGGCGAGAAGGACACACGGGCGTCGAGCTGGGTCGGCGAGGAGCGTAATCACGGTGGAAGGGAAATTGAACACGATCGCGGGTGTGATTGGGGTGAGTGGGCGGTGGAGGGGCGAGGGGCGGAATGAGAGGGTGGCGGAAGGACAGAGAGGAGGAGGAGGAGGGGAAAGGAGGTGGGAATCGGTCCCTTCACACACACACTCATACTCTCACACACTCACACTCACACTCACACTCACACATACATTCATCTAACTCTCCTCTCTCTCTCTCTCTCTCTCTCTCTCTCTCTCTCTCTCTCTCTCTCTCTCTCTCTCTCTCTCTCTCTCTCTCTCCCTGTCTGTCCTGTCTGTCTGTCTGTCTCGGGCTGACGGGGGAGACGACGTGGAAAGGACGGCCAGGAACTTTGTCGTCCTTGATTGGGCGTGACATGGCATGCGTCCGGCGACATTGTTCTGGGATTGGGTGTGACGCGATCTCCCTCATAAGGCCCTCGTCTCTGGGAGTGGCGTTCGCGTGACGCCCGTGTTTCCAGGAGAGGGAGGGAGGCGGGAGAGAGAACGAGAAAGACAGAGAAGAGAGAGAGAGGGAGAGAGACAGAGACCGAGAAACAGGCGTCGGAATGCGGAATGAGAATGGCATGGAGTTTAATCAAGCTCTTAATTGAGTTATTCGCGGGCGGGGGGATATGCATATTTTTTAATGGATTAATTGCATGCCGGTATGATCCACATAATGCATCTTCGCTCGCGCCATGATATCGCGGCCGCCTCCCGCTCGCTCCTCGCCGCTCTCACCTTCATCACGCCCGCGCCGCCCACACGCCACCCGCGCTGTCAAGGTAACCACGCCGGCTGCGGCTCTCTCTCCGTTCTTCCCTTGACTCACCGGACAGCGCCAATCCGCCCACTCGGCCGCGCTGCGAGCCGGGGATGCCAAGGTCTCGGAGAGGGGCGTGCGGGGAGCGGATACCGTAAGGAGGGAGAGGCTGAGGGCGTTCGACGAGAAAGGCGCCGGGGAAAGGGTGTATCCTGCCGGGTTTTCTCTTTTTTTTTCTTATACTTTCGGCCTTGGGAGACGCGTGGAAAAGCGAGCGTTTTGTTGGGGCGATGTTCGTTGGTTGTGGTTTTCTATGTTCTTTTCTCTCGCTCTCTCTCTCTCTCTCTCTTCTCTCTCTCTCTCTCTCTCTCTCTCTCTCTCTCTCTCTCTCTCTCTCTCTCTCTCTCTCTCTCTCTCTCACTCTCACTCACTCACTCACTCACTCACTCACTCACTCACTCACTCACTCACTCACTCACCCTTGAAAGAAAGTTGAGTGCTTAGCAATGGAAACAGGATATTTCCGCGGTGAGTGCCGGAGAACAGAATATTTTCGCGGTGAGTGGCGATTGTGCGTGTGTGTTTGGGTTGAGGTGGCGGCCGCTGTGCAGTGGTAGATGGTCGAGCTTCCACGTGAGTCATATCCAGTGTCTGACAAAGAGACTGGAATGTGATCGTGTTTGTTCGGTTGGGGGGGGGGGGGGGGGGGGGAAGAGAGAGAGAGAGAGAGAGAGAGAGAGAGAGAGAGAGAGAGAGAGAGAGAGAGAGAGAGAGAGAGAGAGAGAGAGAGAGAGAGAGAAGAGAGAAAGGAGAGGAGGAGGGAGGGAGGGATGGGGAGGTAGGGGGGATACGGATGAATTGCATAGTTACGGCGTGTTATCCCAGTGGGTGCGAGGGTCGGAGCAGCCGTAAAACAGAGGGAAAGTGAAACAAATGGTTGTTTTCGCCGTAGGAGGACGGGACATAACACCAGGGATCTTA